>VZUI01053830.1:0-220760 GCA_013401135.1 Cettia cetti
CCATCCATCCATCCATCCATCCATCCATCCATCCATCCATCCATCCATCCATCCATCCATCCATCCATCCATCCATCTCCCTTCTCCCACATTTCCCAGGGCTGTGGCACTCCCAGGCACTCCTACTGGCAGCACCCGTGGCTGGGGTGGCACTGGCAGGGCTGGGATGGCACCGTGGCAGGCTGGGGTGGCACCATGGCAGGCTGGGTGGCACCGTGGCAGGCTGGGTGGCACTGGCAGGGCTGGGGTGACACCGGGGCAGGCTGGGGTGGCACTGTGGCATTCTGGGGTGGCACTGGCTGTCCCCTCCCCGCAGGCAGCACTCGGTGTCCCGGGCAGGGCCTTTCCCAGGGCGGCAGCCAAACCCTCCAGGCTGGGTAAATGTTAGCTCGGACGGTGCCGCTGCCAGGCCCAGCGTGGCCCAGTGACCCCTGGGGTGCTGCCAGCGCCCGGGTGACCCGGCCAGGGACAGCTGGCACCGTGCCCGCCCTCCGCTCCCCGGGCTCGGCCTCGGCTGCCTTGGCGTGCCCTGGGCTGTGCCTCAGTTTCCCTTGGGTGGCTCCAAGCTGTGCCTCAGTTTCCCTTGGGTGGCTCCAAGCTGTGCCTCAGTTTCCCTTGGATTCATCCCGAGCTGTGCCTCAGTTTCCCTTGGCTGTCCTCACCCCGTGCCTCAGTTTCCCACACAGTGATGCCAAGTCGTGCCTCAGTTTCCTGTGCTGTGCCTCAGTTTCCCTTGGCTGTCCTCACCCCGTGCCTCAGTTTCCTTTGCAGTGATGCTGTGCTGTGCCTCAGTTTCCCTTGGCTGTCCTCACCCCATGCCTCAGTTTCCCTCATTCCCACATTCCCCCCAGTGCACTGGGAAGAACGAGCCCGAGGAGGAGCAGCAGCCTGTCCCAGACCCCCCCAGGATCCAGCCCCAAACACCGGGCTTCAGAGACACCCCGGGCCCATGCCTGGAGCAGAAATGCCAAGGGTGGGATTTGGGGATTGGATTTTGAGATGGGATTTTGGGGTGTGATTTGAGAACCAGATTGAGGGATGGGTTTAAGGATGGCAATTTGGTATGGAATTTAGGGATGAGATTTTAGGATGGGATTTAGGGAAAGAATTTTGAGATGAGGATTTGGGATGGAATTTAGGGACAGCATTTTGAGATAGGATATTGGGAAGGGACTTAGGGACACGATCTAAGGATGATCCCTTAAGCTAAAATTCGGAAGGATCAGAATTCCTCCCAGATGCAAGGTGCCACAAGTTAGATCCCTGGCTGCCCTTGGAGTGCCAAACATCTCCTACAAACTGACACCAGGAGCCTGGGGGCTGACTTTAATTTCCCATAGAAAAGGGGCACCGTTCCTGGGCACTTCACTGTGCTCGGCACCAGAGCTCCACCTGCTGATTTTGCAAACAAAATTCCAAACGGACAAAGATTTCTCCCAGATGCAAAATGCCACAAGTTGGAACCCTGGCTGCCCTTGGAGTGCCAAACATCTCCTACAAACTGACATCAGCAACCTGGGGGGCTAACTTTAGTTTTCCACAGAAAAGGGCCACCGTTCGTGGGCACTGCACCGTGCCCGGCACCAGGGCTCCACCTGCTGATTTTGCCAAAAAAATTCCAAATGGACAAGGATTTCTCCAAGGAGCAAGGTGCCACAAATATGAACCCTGGCTGCCCTTGGAGTGCCAAATGTCTCCCACAAACTGACATCAGCAACCTGAGAGGCTGACTTTAGTTTTCCATAGTAAAGGGCCACCGTTCGTGGGCACTTCACTGTGCTCGGCACCAGAGCTCCACCTGCTGATTTTGCCAACAAAATTCCAAACAGATGAGGATTCTCCCAGATGCATGCTGCCACAAGACAATTTGCCACGGCACCAGGCTGAGAGCTTAGAAATCCTCAGAATGATGCCAGTGTTTCCAATGAGCCCTTTGAAGGGCTACGACAACTGATATGAAAGATGAGAGGCCCAAATGATGCAGTATGCACAACAGACTCGAAATGGCCTGGCACTGCTGTGCCCTGCACACCTCAGCATCGTGATCAAGAGGCAGAATTCCCATTTATGTAGCCTAAGGGGTGACATCTTGGACACCCTCATGTCCAAACCTGAGTGAAAAATCCCTCCTGGCAAGTCCTGACATGGCACATCACTTTCTTCCCATCTGAGGCTCGTAGCTCTCCACTTACCTCTGGGATTTCTGGGGATGAGAGGCTACGTTGGGTGCAAAGGAAGGCTGCTTCATCCTCTGGGAAATTCCTGCTGTCCCCAGGCTGCTGTTTCTTTGTCAGGTAGCTCCAAAATTCCACATGCGTGAGGTCCATACTCCTAATGAAATTCCCTAGCAATCATTTCAGCCTTCATTTACAACTTTTCCTTTGGAATCATTACTAACTTGTCTTCTGTGGAAGCATTTCGAACATTCCTGGAGAGTTCAGGAGCTGGGATGGCTTGTTTCTGATTTAACTGACAAGCCCAGGCTAAATCCAAACACCCAGAATTACAGGGAAACACGGAGGCAGTTTGTAAATACTCTCCTTCCTTGCAACTTAGTCCTTCACCACACATTCCCCAGAGCAGATTTATTGCATCCTTTCTTCCTGTCAGGGTCCACAAATGTATGTGGAGACCTGATGGTTTGTTTTATGGATCTCAAAGTGCAAAAGACACAGCAGGGGACAACTCAGTTTGCTTAACTAGAAATGCACCTTAACTAGAAATGCACCTTAACTAGAAATGCACCAAATGCGATAGTGGGGAGAGAAATATAGAATAGTAAGAAAGAGAGGAAAGAGAGGGGAAGGGAAAGATGGAGAGATGAGTCCTCGAGGCTGATGATGCCTATAGATGCGATCTTCTCCAGTGGGGCGATCACAAAAGTGCGCAGGGGGGTCTCCAGAGTTTTTATAGGTTGGTCAGGGTGAGAACCAAAGCGAGGGGCACTGGGCTAAGGTGGGAACCACCTGTGTTGGGGCTCGTTGCTCAGGGACATTCCAAACCATACCTGGCCTCTGAGGCAGGATCAGGCCTGTCCAGGCAGTCCAGGCAAGCAGGCTTGGTTCAGTCCACTGTAGCCAGTCCATCTATTGTTCTTGCGTGGGTTCCCATAGGAACCAGCCCCTTGGTCCAGCGAGCACACCTGCAGGCAGCAGCAAACATCCCACCTCAGGCAGGCCAGAATCCTGTGTAGGATTTTAGGGTCTCAGTCCCAGTCCTTGGGGGTCTCAGTCTCTGTCCTTAGCGACGGTCGTGAGGCAAATGACATCTTCGGACAGACTCTGACACTTCCCCACAGCACCACCTCAGCACGAGTCCAACTCCCCCGACACGGCCCGAACAGAAAGCCACCACAGGACGGGCCGAGGGGCGGGGCCTGGGCGTGGCCCGGAGCGCGCTGTCCAATCAGCGATGCCGATGCCTCAGCGAGCCCACCAATCGCGAGCCGGGAGGGGATTCAAAATGGTGCCGGAGGGCTCAGTGTGGAGTTCTCTGGGCAGTGTGCGCGGGTGTGCGTGCAGCTTCCCTAGGCTGTTTTAGCGTGGTGAGAACGCGTTCGTCTATTTCTTGTTCGTCTATTTATTTCTTGTTCGTCTATTTATTTCTTGTTCATCTATTTCTTTATAAGGGGTGGCGCGTGGTACTGTATTTAGGTATGCATAACCGAGTGAGGCTGTGGGTCTCTTAGAGTTTGCCTTAGAATTCCTAAGGCTTTTCTTGTGCGGGGTTGGGAGGCAAATGTTGCTTTAATTTGGCTTGTTTCTGGCCTTTTTTTTGGTGTTGAATCGGGGGGGATTGTGTGTTTCTGGCCTTTTTTGGGGGGTTGAATTGGGGGGGTTGTGTGTTCTGTGTGAGTTCTCCCTCTTGGTTGTGTTTTCCCATGGCTCAGGTGGAGTGTGGGGAATTTTGTTTCATGCTACAAAGTTGTCTCGAGATGCTCTTCTATAAATCAGAGTTATGTTGAGCCTTGGTGTTTTTACAGGTGAGAGGGGGGTGTGTTCTCTCGGGGTGTGTTGTTTGGGAAGGCACAGAGGTTTTCCTGCTTTTGTTTTTCCCCCTTTAATATTTTGTGGCGTATGGGCCTGGCTGGGGTCTGATAGTGAAGATTTTAATTAGCCTTTAACTTGGAAAGAACATGGAATGAAGCAACAGCTTTTAGAGGTTTGTGTTCTTGGCTGACTTATGAAGTGACTTCAACAATAAAATGTCTGTGGAAGTTGCCATCAAGTTTAAGAGCTACTTGTTGGAAGTAGAGGCAGCTTTTGATTAACATTTATTTCTGCTACCTTAAGCTTTTTTCAAGGCAGTCAGGCAGAGCTATGGGGCCTGAAGGGAAGTCACAGGGGGGTTGGAAAAGGTGCTGCCACAAATTGGAACTCTGAGTGCCAAAAGCCTCCTATCACAGCAGCAAAAGTAGCAAAGAACTCTTATAGCTAAAGCCTTTGCCCTTAGGTCACTGCCACTCTTAATACTGGCAGGTTTCCAGAGATGAGTGTTATCTCGTAATTTGGAATTTTCTTGCTTGTTCAGATCAGCCCATGAGGCTGTTGTTAATGACTTTTTGTTGTTAATGACATTTTTGAACTGTTCATGCAATCTTTTCTTGCAGCAGGAAAAAAAAGAATATTAAAACATATTAATTAGACACGGAGGGAATATGGCCCAGGAGTATAAGGTGCCAAGAAAGGAGGAGAGGTTGTGGTATTAGGGCTGTGTGGTTTCATGGAGTGTAGAAAAGCCAAGCCCTCACTGCACTGGAGGAGTTAGACACAACCTCAGGTGAATCTCCAAGGGCTACAGTAATAAATGGAAATAGGAGGTGTGTCCTTGTCTGGCATTCCTGCCAGAGACACGCCAGTGTCAGCTTAACTCCACAAATACTGCTGTAAACCTGGCCTGGAATCTACAGTGCTCAAACAGGAGGGATGTGTGAATATCTGCTCACCTCTAGTGCCAAATGAGGGCCCTGCTCTCTTTACCCACAGAAATGAAGCTGATTTTTATCAATAATTACTACAGACTTGATACCATAATGGATCATTTACCTTTTTCCCTTTTTTTGAAAACTAGATATTTAAGTCCTTTCTTCTGCCCCTTTCCTCCCCCTCTCTGTTTTTCACTGCTGCCCATCTCACGTGTGGAGTTGTGCTGGGCAGATGAAAAGGCAAAGAACTACCAGGTGAAAATCCACTGGTGTTACCCATATGGTTTAAAGTTGTTTTTTCTTTATATCACCAACATGAGTGAGGGTGCTGATGCAGTTGCTTCATCCCACCAACCCATCCCAGTCTTATGCATTGTATCTTTCTCCTTTTTTTCTGTGTGTGTGATTCATCCCAGAGTTTATCATCACAAAGAGAATCTCTAGTGTGCAACACACAAGTCAGAGATACCATCATAAAATTGCTGTCTTGTGGTGCATGTAATCATTAATATGCCCTGAGAGGAAACTTTGCCTTCCCTGAGATGCTTTTAGAATTCTTGTGTGGCAAAATATCTCCAGCGTGCCCCTGAGCGAGCAGTAGCAAAGGGTTTTCAAAGCCCAGGTTCTGCTTTGTGCAGTTTTATTTTAGGAATAAACGCTGCAAAATCCACCTAAGAGCTACAAAAATGGGAAGATCTTAGCCTTGTCAGGCTCTTTAGAATTGACATGTATTTAAAATGTCACATCAGGCAAATGGGTATGAGATTCATGACCTCCTTTGCAAGGGTGGCCTCAACCAAGAGCCGACAGTGCTGCACACACAGGTGCAAATTTTGATTGTGAAATGTTATCACAGAGATATAAAATCTTCCTTAACAGCAACAAACCTTGTTTGACTCACAGAATTCGGTTTGTTTCTTAAGTTGAATAGTCTGTAATTTTGTTCCAAATTACAATGTGGCCACAGCAGGAATTTGAATGAAGCTGAAACCAGTAGCATTTGGGAAAAACAGAATATAATGATTCCTGTGTTCATGCTTTCTGCAGGCCTCCCCAGTGTCTAGGGCAAAACTTTTAACCTTAATGTGAAGATCTGGTTTAGGTTTTTTTTTTTTAAATTTACTATCTGGGAATTGATATATTCTTAGAACATCACAACTTGTTTATCCTGTTCCAAAGTTGTATTCTCTTGCATGAAACTGGCGTGCAAACATAAATGAGTTGAGAAAAGCTGGAGATTAATATAAAAAAGAATAATAGCAGTTCCTCATAGGATGTTTTTAAAATCTGATCTTGCTGGCTAAAGCCATCTTGGTACTTCAATAATGCTACACTTAAAATTCAGAAAAGAAGGCATGAAAGTAAGATACTCTTAAAACAATTCATTGTAAGGCAAGGCATAGTGGTTAGAATGAGAATAAATACATTAAATTAATGTATGTCTCAAGGTAATTAAAATTAATCACCGTTTGTTGCACTGAATTTTATCCCGAGAGTTTTTGTTCATTTTGATGAATAAACTAATGAAATGCTGTGTAATTAAAAGATAGAAGTGGTCCCATAGAGGATAGAACTATAAATAGGTTGAGATAGGGATTCTCCACATGAACAAAAGCTGGGTCCATCAGTTACTGCTGAATATTGCAATGGTCTTAATACAACATACAACAACCTGTGAGTGGTTGCTGCCAGGAGCAAGAGTGGCAGAGGAATGAGAAAATCCCTTTGTGAGCTGTAGGAGCTGTTATCTGTCACTGCCAACATGAGCAGGGCAGTGGGTGAGGCGTGTGTGCAGCAGCTCACTCCAAAACCTCAAGTTGTCATAAAAAAAAAAAGCCTTTATTTGTCAGCACTTTGTCCTTTAACATTGTGAAGGTCATTGGGCTAAGCCTGGTAAGAGCTCTGGTGTTGCAGAATTGAGGCAATGAGGTTTTGCTGATTGAAGCCCAAAAACTTGGATGCTTCAGTGAGTGACACTTGGCAGGGCTGAGTGATGCAGCTGGAGAAGCTCCAGCACTGTTGGACTCTGAGATCTGGACCAGTAATTGCTGCTGGCCTCAGCCTATTTCTTACCAAAACCACACAATTTGGTGGTTTCAGTCAGGAGCTGTATTTTACTCAGAAAACCACAACAATCCTTTGTCCTCTGAGGAATGTGGAGTTGCACTTTGTGCCATTTTAATGGGGTTTTCTGCTCCAGCTTTTGTTCTTGGGTTGGCTGTGCAGGTTCACAGCTGCTGGGTAAGGATGGAGGAGTTTGGGCACAGATGTCTTGTTGTTGTTTGCCCTGAGCAGATCAGGATTCCAGTTCAGACCTTCAGCTTATCCTGGTTAAAGAATAAATAGCCATGGTCAGTCATTGGAAATAGTTATTATGACTAGGAACTGAAATGCAAAACCATTTCTGTTTCTTTCAGCCTCCCTTCCTTGCCCTCGTAGGGATCAGATGTGAAGCAGAACTTCTGTAAAAGCTGCTGCTTCATCTCTGCAGTTTCCCATATTGAGAATCATCAATCCAAAACGCTGGTTTGTTACTCACAACTTTATTGCCTGGTGGCTATAGTGAGACCACATTTTAAATGCTGATGGTGCAAACCCAAAGTGAAATTCCCCCTGCTCTTCCCCAAAATCCTCACTTACAAATTACACATTCAGGATTTATATTTGAATGGTCTTGTTCCCCTGGTCTGATAGCTGGCAGATGATGCAGAGCTAATGGTGTCATTTCTGTTACTACATCAGTTGTTAACTGGGCCAGAAAACAGCCTTTAAGATTAAAATTTTAACAAGTATTTTGAGAGTGAGCAAGTATAGACTTTATTCTTCTCGAGAATTACAGTCTACTTTTTGAAATGCCTGGCAGAGTTAGAATGTTCTGTCAGAAAATGTCTCCAGTGAGAAATAGCAGGCAAAGAATATTTTCTGAGGGATGGTATCAGCAACCTTGTACTTTAAAGCTTGTATATTAATTGCTTGTTAATGGGCAGCTTTTGGCAGAATTTCCTTTTGGTATGGCCTCAAGAATTTTAATGGAGCTTCAGTCAGTGAGTGGAGAAAATATACTTTAAGAACAATAAACAGGATATTCTGTGGTTTTGTCTGTAACATGGGTTGAATCAATTGTGTTCTGGTTTTGCTCAATTATAAACTCTGCATTAACTTCATTAAGGCTTCATTAAGAGCAGGAAGATATATTACAATATGTTTTTATGCAATATATTTCCCCCCAACACCTCATGTGTTTTCAGGAAGGTTATAAGGAGATGTTAAAAGCCCTGTGCATGTTGAGGAGTTTTATTTTCTGTGTCTTGCTTACATGCCTCTGAAAGTGATTCCCAAAGTGTTTTCAAGCCCACTAAACATTTTATGCAATCTTTTTGCAAGCAGAGGGTCTTTTACTGGCTTGAGTCTTGTAGACACACAATGCATATGTGTAAATAAGAAAAAAAATTGTTGGGGCAGGGGGAAATCCTTAGCATCAATCTTTTTAAAATAAACTTGTTGCATTGTACCATTGAGGATCTTTCTCTCCATCTCGTTGTAATGCTTGGGTAGGTGTTTTTGTAGTGAAGATTATGACAGCTGAGGCTGAATTTTAGCTTGAACCTATAATCCCAGCAGTTCCTTCAGAAAGCTATGCAGAGGAGACAAAGCCACATAGCAAAAAAAACCCAAAAAATTCAAAACCAATCCTGTATAACGATGGATAAATTTAAATGCCAGTGCTACTGTTTTTAATTTGAAATGTCATTTGATAGCACAGCTTTAAACTCCAGATTCGCTATTGGGTCTCTCTAAATGAAAATTAACAGTGAAGCATCTACCAGCTGTGCCAGGGCTCGCTTTCCCTTGTTTAAAATATCTCGTGCTGCTTCATTCACTTGGTTCAGGTTCTTGATCCAGCTCATCAAGGTGCTGTTGAGTGCTCTCTTCCATGGCTATCCATAGTGCCTTAGGCATCCTGAGAGTTCAGGATCCTTCTCTCCCTCCCTCTTTTCTTTGTGCTTTTCCCTTTGTTCTAACCCAGAGTTCACAAAGACTTGTTTCTTCTAAAAATAATTCCTAAGACTGACCCTATTCTCAGGCACTTTCCACCTCAACATTCTGCCCTGCATCCCTGTGTGTTTTGTGTTGATTTTTGAGCTCCTTTGCTGCAGTCAGACCATTTTGGAGCTTCCTCTTGTTAGTACAGTGCATTGTACCTAGTGTTCATTGCTGTGCTCAGCTCCAGCTCTCCATAAATAATGAAAACACGCAGGGCTTGCTGGCACAAGTTCGTGCAGCATTTCCTGAGGCTCTGCTGTATTTCCGGGAGCTTTGCTTTTGAGGCTGCTGTGTGAGGATTTTCTCTAAAGCTTCACCAGAGTGTCTGTTCTGCAGTTCCTCTGTTACAGGACACACAGCCCTGTGTTACACCAGTGCATGCAGAATGCAAAAAAGGGCTCAGCCAGTTTCCCCTGCCCTCCCATCTCCTCCTCAAATGGAGAAATAAATCAGAGCCCTGCCTGGAGCAGAGGAGGGAAGATTATCCCAAAAGATGAGTGAGGAAGGTGAGTCAGGGCACAGACCAGCTGGGACTGGCCAACAGACCAGCTATGTGCCTAAGCTCTCAACAAATACCTGTGTGGAGTGACTGGAGTTGTAACTTTAGGATACAAAGCAAATTTGGGTAGAAAAAGCCAGCCTTTGCCATACAAGCAGCATCTGAAGTCATGGTCATCAGCAGAAGCAGCAATCACCCTCCTGGATGTTTGCCAAGTGGAGTTATTTTTGCATTGTAAAGTGCCTTCAGATAATTCTTCTGAAGGGTGCTATGTAAATAAAACTGCCTGATTGGTTTAAAGTGAATCTCTTGAATTTTGGCTCCCCCCCCTTCTAGAAATTACATGAATAAATTTCCCTGCTTCAAAAATTAAACCAGCTCTATCATGGGTGAAATGAGATTAATTTTATTAAACACAATAGTTCATTAGCGAAAAAGAAGAAATTTCATGTATTTATGCATAGTCTGCCCAGAATATTTTACTTCAGCTCTTTCAAACATAAATAAAAATATAAAGCTCATTGAATTGCTATTTAGCCAGCAGAGAGTGATAGAGAGCAGTTGTGCTGTGCTGTAGGTTACCTTTTGAAATTCCTGGGGAACATGAGGCAAAAATTGGCCCTGGGAACCAAACCTGTGCATTCAGGAGCTGGTTGGTGTTGGAAGCACCTTAAAGATGATGGATATGATCTGATGATGCTGCTGACGTGATGCTGAGGCACAGGGCTGGATCTTTGCATCCCGTTCATGAAGAGCACAACTTCTTTGGAGAGAGAACAAGGAGCTCAGTCCTGGAGCCCCAGGAATTCGGAAAGCAACTGAGCCTGTGCAGCCCCTCCCTTGCCCAGGTACCCTGGGGGTTTCCCCTGCTCAAAGCAGAGCAGACCTTGAACCAGATGCTGAGGAATTGAGTGAGTGTTGGATGAATTCTCGAGGAGTGGCAGCCATCTGTTGATGGCTGCTCACTGAAATTCCTCCTCCTTAATCTCACATCTGTTTATGTTGAGTTGGGACCTTATGTGAATATGTTTGGTGGTTTTTTTTCTGACACCACAGGTATCTTTGTAACCTGGTTTATTCCTACGTACATCAGAGCAGCTGGGTGAGACCAGTAGAGCTGTTAATGTCAATCCTGAGTCAGACAGCAAGATTGATATTTTGAGGCAGTTTTTCTTCCTCTCAAGTGGCTGATCACAGGAGCTGCACAAAGATTTCTGCTTCTGGAACTGAATTTTGTGATTATGCGGTAACATTGTGTACAGGCACAATTAGAGGAGTTGTATAATAACTGTTTTTGCTGGGTTTTTTTCAGATCTGTTTACTTGGTAATAAATACATGGCCTCTTGGAAGACACACAAATGGTGACAATGAAATTGTATATTTTCAGCTAATTATAACATAAACCTGTGCAGCTTTGTTTGGTGCAGGTCTCATTCTTTTCTGCCCAGAGCTGTCAAGGCTCTGCAAGGTGACCTGCTGCCCTGGACCACTGTGCTGAGGCCACAGAATAAATAAATCTGCCTGTCCAGGTGTTTTTGGTGGCCCTACTTAGCCCTTTGGATTCCCTTGACCACTTTTTAGAGCCTTATAAATTGGATTTTTTTTTTCCTCTTAAAAAACAATAAGCCTACCTATACTTAAAGCATGAAGTCAACATTATCTTCCTCAAAGATCCAGCCAGGAAATGGTTAAGCCTTCTAATATCCTTAGGTGGGAATTAGGGAGCAAGAATGGATGCTTTGTAAGGAATTACTGGTTATTATTACAGACCTCTGAAAAACAGACATGAAATTAGCAGTTGTGTGTCATTTCATTACTGCTTTGGCAGTCTGCTTTCTATTCCTTTAAGGCTAAGATGGTTGCTAGGGCTTTGTAGTGAATAACCTTTTTGTGTACGGCTCAAGGCGGAGTGTAATTATTTTATAATTTTGGTTTGTGGGGCCTTTTTAGACATTTTCAGAGGATAAAAAAAAAAGAATCCAGCTTTTGTTAACCCCCTTCATACTTGGCTGCCAGTCCCAGCAGCACAGACAGAGGAGCTCTGTGTCTGTGCTCATCATTTGCTCTTGGTGCTTGCTCCAGGATCTGGCACTACCCGTGAGATGAACACGGACTTGACGTTGTTATGCACTGGCACCGACTTTGAAAAGTGATGCTCCCTGTCCAAGAAGGTGTCTGGTTTAGTGGCAAGATCCCTGTGTGGAGGAGAGGTCAAAAGGAGCCAGGAAAGCCTGCTTTGGGTTAAGGCTGCCACGCTGCAAAGTGACTGAACTTTCACTTCAAGGCAAAGACTTATTTCTAGGAGTCAAACTTATTCTTCTGTATGGTTGTAGTAAAGTTTTCCCCCATCAGACTGGTTTTTTTAGGACATGGCAGCTCTTCAGTTAGTTTTTATGATCAGAGGGCTGGAACACCTCTGTTATGGAGAGAGACTGAGAGCTGGAAGTATTCAGCCTGGAGCAGAGAAGGCTTTGAGAGACCTTAGAGCTGCCTCCAGGGGCTCTGAGAGAGCACAAGAGGGACTTTTGACAAGGCCTGGAGTGACAGGACAAGGGGGAACAGCTTTCCACTGCTGGAGGACAGGGTTAGGTGGGACATTGGGAAGAAATCCTCACCTGTGAGGGTGATGAAGCTCTGGCACAGGTTTCCCAGAGGAGCTGTGGCTGCCCCATCCCTGAAAGTGTTCCAGGCCAGGTTGGATGGGGCTTGGAGCAGCCTGGGATGGTGGAAAGTGGAATGAGAGGGGCTTTAAGGTCCTTTCAGCTCAAACCATTCCATGATTCTATATAGCTGTGTTACAGAGGAGCACTGAGAGAGCAGCAGGACAGGTTCTCAGATCAAAGTGGGTCTCTTGTACACAAGTATCTCCATTTGAGCTGTTTATCCTGTGCCACTCAGGGGTCCTGAAGGGCAAGTTCATGGTCAATCACCCAAAGGTATGATTTGTCCCCCTGCAAGGTAGATCCTCCCTGCTTGGTCAGTCATTTCAGGCTTCACCTCTAGCCTGTGAGGACTCTGCCTGTGGGCTGAGAGGCAGCAGGCACCTCATCTGCTGCAGATGCCTCTTGTGGGCCAAAGATCCCACCTGTGTGAGGCACGGGTGGACCTGCAGCATCCTGCTGAGCCCCTGAAGGGTTTCCCAAGCCATAGCCCCGCTGGCACATGGGCCCTGCTGCAGCTTCACTGCAGCTCACACCTACAGGGAGAAACCTCTCCTCTGTTCCTGGCTGCCCTGTGGGGCTGCAGTGATATGGCTGCTATGGAGCACCTCAGTGTTTGGTGAAGTGCTGCAATCCAGGGCTGCAGACATCATGGTTTGGGTTTATTTATTTTTTTTTTTCCCCCTCGCTAATTGCTTTCCTACACGTACAAATTCTCAACCCATGCGAATGCTAACAAAGCCCCCGGGGAGCCAGCCTTGCTGGGAGCTGCTCAGAATGGCAGACACCACGTATTTATGGGTTGGAAAGTGTTTAAAATGACAGGAAACATATTTTTGCTTAAGGTGTGTCTCTAACTTGGGATCCATCACTTGAGCATGTTGCTGTAGCAACGCTGCAATGGCATGGGAGTTGCTTTTATGGCTGATTTCCGAGCAGATCGTGGCAGGAGCTGTTACCAAGCAACCCACTCCTATGCTCCCATAACTAAGAAATGCAGCCAGTGCTTTTTAATATTGCCCAGGATTTCAATCATATGTTCATTTTGTCAACTTTGGTCTTTTTGATACAAAATAATTGCTGTGGAATAGTAGAGAAAAATCTCAGTTTTGTAGGGACCTCCCCCTCCACGGTTTCTCTCACATGAATGTTCAGTGTGGGAACATTCATAGGAAGGCAGAGACATTTCTTTATCAAAAAAATTTAAAAAATTGTATTCAACATATGCTGCTGAAGAATAATTAAAGGCAGATCACCTACCTGGGTGGGAAGAGCTGCATCCTTTGCTTCCCAGGTCTGCACCTGATCAATGTTGTGTTCCAGGACAAGCCTCCTAAAATGCAGGTGTTGAAATGCTCTTTGGAAGTTTCTCCTAGTTTCTGCTCTGATTCTCATTCCTTCTGTTTTATCTCCTCAGTACTCAGAGGGGTTTTGATAACAATCTGCTTGTGGAGAAGGATGGGAATTAATAAAGTGTTGGAAATCATGAAGATGGTGATGATCCATTTAATGGATATTCTGAACTCAAGGGCAAGCCCTTAACTTTGGCCATGGAATTCATGTATCCCAAAACCTGAGATGTAAACACTATTCTTGGTTGCACATCTTTTGAATTTGGCGGATTTTTTAGCAGCATGTGAGAATTTGTATGGATACAGCAAGAAGGCTCCTAGATGGTTTGAGTGACCTGATCTACTGGAAGGTGTCCCTGCCCATGGCAGGGTGTTGAAACAAAATGATCTTTAAGGTCACTTCCAACCTATGGTGATTCTATGATTTTATTTGGGAGCATTCTGCTGTCCTGAAAGAGGCAGCACTGGTTTGTTACACCAGCTGTAAACATGACCCTTCATATCTGGTATCAATTTTCTTTTAAATAACAATTATACCTGCTCACAGTGATATTTTACATTACTCAATCCTTGTAAAAATGACAAAACATCAACCCTAAAAAGGGATTGTGATTAGTCCCATATGTTGGCATTAACAAATGGGGACACTTAATAATGCCCTGTGTGCTCTTAATTCAAATTTCCTGTTATGTTGTCCTGTGCATGTACTGTCCCCCCAGAATGCTCATTGTCAGGGGAAGGAATTTCACATTCTACCTATTTAGCAAATGGATTGTGAAATTTGATCTTCGTTGTTTTGAGAGAATAGATTTTTCTCACCTTCACAATAATGGACCAGTGTTATTTTAATGGAGGTGTATGTGTGTGTGTCACAGCCTCACTGAAGCAGAGAAGATTCTTGTGCCTGCACAGCTTCATTCTGTTGTCAGCTGTAACTGGTTCTTTTAATCTTCTGCAGTAAATGCTGGTGATGAGCTGACAACTCTGAAGGTAACAATTTCCCATTTATCCACAATCTGTGTAAACATGAGTGGATTCTGACTGCCTGTGAATGACCAGCACTGTAAATCTGATTTAAAATCTGGTTTGGTTTATAGTTCTGAAGGGATTCTGACTGAATTGATTGTAGATTATAAAGGGTAAGATTGCAATGAATTGTTGCCCAGAGAAGCTGTGGCTGCCCCACTCCTGGAAATGCCCAAGGCCAGGTTGGATGGGTTTGGAACAACCTGGTCTAGTGGGAGGTGACCCTGCCTGTGGCATGGGGTGGAAACAAGATGAGCTTTCAGGACCTTTCCAACTCAAGCTATCATATAAATTAATGTCAACATTCAATATATTACTTTCATTTTAAATATTCTATCACAGTGAGGCTGAAGATTCAACACCAGTGGGATGAGGTATGAATATGCTTTACAAATTGCTGTAGTATTTGAAACAGATCAATTGCAAAAAATCTGGGAATGTCTGGGAAAATGGCAACTGCACATATACTGCATTTCAGGCCTGGATATCACACATTGTTCACAATGAAAGCATTTGAAAAATGTGAGGATGTTGCACTTGAGGAGATGATTTAGTGGTGAACACAGTGGTGTTTAGTTGATGACCTTAAAGATCTTTTCCAACCTTAATGATTCCATGATCTTTTCTAGGAAAGGAATATCCACTCCAGGTCAGAAAGGGAGGAGAAAGATTCAGATCAGTGGCTGAGGAGCCATGCTGGCACATGTTCTACAGGGCTGTCCTTCCCCATGTGCTGTGGGATGTGATGGCAATAAACTCACCTCTTAGAGCAACAAAGCTGTAACTTTGTTTGCTCTTGTGTTTTAAACTGTTGGGGGCTGCCTCTTTGACAGAATGAGGTTTTTAATACTCAATTTCCCTCCTTTTGCCTCTTTCTGTTTGGGTGTCCTGTGCAGGGCCAGGAGTTGAACTTGATGACCCTTGTGGGTTCCTTCCCACTTTGGGTATTCTAAGGTTCTATGGAGAAAAAAAGCTGAAATAAGGGTGTGGGAAGGTGTCCTGTCTGTCCCTGTTCTTATTTACTGTAGAACTTTCACTCTGTTTATGCAGTGAGTTTATCCTGCTTCGAGTGGGACAAGGTGGTGTGTCTGTATGAGCACATCCTTGTGATTCCTCTGCCTGCATTCCCTCTGAGGAGACAGAATCAGATTTCAAAAAATATGACAAACATCTGGTAAATCAGGACCCTCTGAGTTTATTTTGAAATATTTGTTCAGGGGTAACACAGCTATGCCAGGTGGTGATTGCTGTGGAAAACCTTTACCTACTTTAGTCTGTATATTATGCCATTAAATTAAAAGGATCCACGTGTAGGTCAGCATCTTCCCCTCTCTGGGAAGAGAGAATCCATCCTGCTCAGACATACACCTGTGACTGAATTGCATTTACATTCTGTGTTCTCTGTATGTGCTGATCCCCACCTCACCCTGTGATAATCTGAACACATCCCAGGTTATTTGGGAATCTCTTTATGGCAAAATGTTGATTTAATGAATTCTGAGCAAGAGAAACAAAACATAAAAAGCCAGGACACGCAGGGTATAAGTGACTGGATATGAGAGTGCTTCATCCAAGGGATAATAATAAAAAAAAGAATCAGGACAAATATTTATCTGCCATGTTTTAAAGGAATCCTTTTCTTCTCAGACATGAAGCATTTGGTGTAAGACAAACATGCTAGCAGCTACTACCCATGTTAGCTCCTCGTTGTGCTCATGATGGCAAGCAAGGAAAACAAAACCTGTGTGAATCATTGTTTTCCAAGGATGCTGCTTCCCCTGCAGATATTTACAGGTTGTTTTTTAGGAAAACTTGGAGTTCACACACTGCCCACTGATTTTCCATTTATATGGCAGGGTCATAATATTACTGCATAATTCATCATGTAATCACATAGCTCTGCACTTGATTTGATTAAAGAAGAAAATGCATCAGCTACTCTTAAATTATGTTTTTTAGCACAGTGCTTTAAGAAAATCTAAGAATCATTGCAGATGGAAAAGACCTCCAAGTTCATTGAATCCAGCCCAGAGCTCTGAGTGCCACATGCAGTCATCCTTGGGCACCTTCAGGGGTGGGGACACCACCACCTCCCTGTGCAGCTCCTTCCAGTGCCCAACAACCCTTTTTCCCCAAGAAATCACTCCTGATGTCCAGCCTGAAGCTCCCCTGGAGCAATAAAACCCATGTGTGTTGCAGAGGTGGATGTTTTCCAGCAAAATGCACCACAAAAATGGGGCTGCTGGGATCAGTGCAACCCTGAGTGTGATCCCTGTTGCCTCATGTGGTTCAAAACACGCAGGCAAACTGATGAACGCGGTTCTGAGATGGAAAAAAAATCCCAAAAAATCACCCAAGGGAGATGAGAGAAGGCAAAGTGTGTCTGTTTCTCTCCACACCATAACAGGCAGGATGAGAAGCACATCAAAGTCTCCAAATTTTTCAGTCCAGCATCCCCTGAAAACACAGACATGACCAAAAGCACCCCCAAAGTTGTATCCAATTATCATTTTACCTCTCAGCAACAAAATAGGAAGCTTGGATTTTTTTGTCTGACAGCAGACCCAAGGTACAGCACATGTGCAGAACAATTTTTCACCCCAGAAGATGTGATTTCCATCATTACCACCCCACCAAGGCTCCTACCAGATGGTTTTTCTGGGGAAAAACTCATGAGGTGCAGCCCTGTGGTCCAGCTGATACTGGAAGGTGTTGATGTCCCCTCCTGTAAAAAGTCTTCTCTTTTCCATTTCTAGAAATGTGGCTGATGGTCTTGAAGAGTTCTGGAGCTTCTTTGGAGCAGAAACCTGACATTTTGGACCCAAATAGCCTAAAAACCACCTCAGGGTTATGCAGTCATTTGAAAAATGAACCCATCAAACACTGAACACCTGGTAAGTATTACTTTCAAAACTGAAAGTTATTTTAATTTGAAAAGTATTCCACAGCTTGACAGCATTTCCCACATATTTCTACTGTCTTCCAGCTGGAAAAATTTGGAAAATAATAGGTAAGTGTACATGTATGGCAGCAGGGATAAGCTCACTCTGCAAAAACCTGGAAACGTGTTTGGAAGCAATCTTTTTCCAAGTATAGTTGAAATTAAATAAAATTAAACTAATTGAAATCTAACTTTTCCAAAAGAATTGCAATTAAATCTTATTTTCTTAATAAAAATACATTTGTCAAAATTTTCTGACACATTCAAATTCTCCTATAGGGGATGGAGCTTTTGCTTTTCCTATTCTTCTAAAAAAAACAAACCAAGAGACTCTAGGAAATACTACTAAGCATTAAATCAAAATGATGTTAGAATTGCAAAGTCAAGGATTGAAGCTTAGGAAATGAGGGAATGGAGGCTCCTGGTTGGTTTCATTCATCATTTAGGCTTCAGCTGTCCTTGCTGCATGCCTCATTTTGTTTTCCATCACCTGTTGGATTGTTATTGACACAGGGCCAAGCGTGCAGCAGCCACCTCCATGTTGCTGCTGCAGGAATTCCATAGCCTGGCTGCACAGGAATAACTCAGTGTGTGAAGCTGAGGTAACTCTGCACTGGACTCGTGTCTCCAGCTGTTGTCTGTTCATTATTCCTTTAACCTGCATGCCTGCAGTTGTGTGTTTACACTGAGCTGTCAAAGCCCCAGCATGAAGCTGGGATATTTCCAGTGGAGCTGTGACAGACGTGGCTCAATGGCTGAGCTGGTGTAAAAACCTT
Organism: Cettia cetti; assembly: GCA_013401135.1. Classification (NCBI taxonomy): domain Eukaryota; kingdom Metazoa; phylum Chordata; class Aves; order Passeriformes; family Sylviidae; genus Cettia; species Cettia cetti. Next base: position 18,224 of record VZUI01053830.1, read on the forward strand.
TTTTACAGTCCTGAACAGAATCTGTGGCAAACACTCAGCGAAACAATGTCTGGAAAGCCAGCAGGAAGCAATGAAAAAGGGGAAAACCTTTAATGCATGTGAATAAAAGTGTTGGCTGAAAGGCAAATATTTCCTAGATTAGCAGCTCCTGCCCTCAGAAACTGTCCTGACAGCTCAGCACTCTGATCCAGAATCCAAGATTTTTAGCTGTGTTGCTGTTGATGAGGTCAATGTATCACTCATCATAGAATCAGAATGGTTTGAGTAGGAAGGGACCTTAAAAATCATCTGGTCCCACCCCCTTGCCATGGGCATGGACACCTTCCACTAGACCAGATGCTCCAAGCCCTGTCTAACCTGGCTTGGACATTTCTGGGAATGGGGCAGCCACAGATGCTCTGGACAACCTGTGCCAGGCCTCACCACCCTTGGAGGGAACAATTTTTCCCCAGTATCCCATCTCACCCTGCCCTCTGGCAGGGTAAAACCTCTCCCTCTCTCTTGGCACTCCAAGCCCTTGCAAATCATCTCTCTCCATCTTTCTTGTAGGCTCCCTTCAGGTCCTGGAAGGTCACAATTAAGTCACCCTTGATCTCTTCTCCAGGCTGAACAATCTCAATTCTTTCAGCCTTTCCACATAGCAGAGCTGCTCCACCCTTCTGATCATCTTGGTGCCTCCTCTGGACTCACTCCAACAGGTCCCTGTTCTTCCTGTGCTGGGATCCCAGGGCTGGATGCAGCTCTGAAGGTGCTAATGGCAAGTAAGTTCTCAAAGCTTCCTCAGAAGGTTTAACTTTTATTGTCTAAACAGAGAAAAAACCCCAAAAAGAACGCTTCTAAATTACTTTTTGTTCCATAACCAAGTGGGAATGGCTGGGGGAGCTGTGACAGGCATGGGATCTCCCCCTGGGGGTGAATGTAACCCCTCTCCCCCATCAGGGTCCCTGTGGTGGATTAAATAAACTCCAGGAAATGTCAGCAGTAACTGAATAAACAATCTGTGTTTGAATAGTGTTGGCTGAATAAATGACTGGTTTGATGGCAGCCACTGGAGAAGGGCTCTGTCAATAACAGTAGCACTCAGGTATGTAAATATGGAGATCTGGGACTGTGCTATCAGCATTTGTCAGATTATGGATTTTTCCTGTATTAAAAGGGAATATAAAAGAGGCAGTGTGGATGCAGGACAGTTTGAGCATAGCTGGGGGCAGGTGGGGAGGGTTGCCTTTGCACCTTGGTGCACGAAATCTCTGTCCCAAGAAAATCACCTCTGGGCTTTTATGGCCACTTGTAAACGTGTGTTTGAGAACTTTGGAGAGATGACCCCAATTTTTGAAACTTGGCTGTAAAGAAAGGAAGAAACATTTATTTTCTTAAGCCATTATTAAGCCTAAGTGTCTACAGGCTGTTCAGGTAGCCCTACCTGGTCCACAGGAGAGTCTCTGACAGGTAATTAACTAATTACCTACAGCAAATCTACCATTAAGTACACAGGGAAGGTAACGCTGTCAGAAACCAACAACGAGGGCAAACAATTAAGCAAATGGATAGTTCTGCAGATGACTTTTGGAAAATAGCTTTCAAAGCAAGGGAGTTTTGCCATTTATTTCAAGGGAAGAGGATTCCACCCTGAGCTTTTGAGGCCAGCAGGGACTGTGGATGTATCCAGAGTGGCCTCTGGAAAAACAGGAGCACATGATGCTAGAACTGCTTATCTGGGCTGGAAAACCCCTGGAGGAAAGATTTCTAGGATGCATTAAAATTGGGCTAAAGGGATCTCTGATTATGACCATCCAACCCCTTTTCTGGTGCATTTTTTTCTCATTCCTATATGAAGGTGAAGAAAAGATTATGCTGTGCTCTCAGTCAAACATGGCTGGAAAAAAACTCACAATCATTTTTTGTATGTGATACAAATTGTTTTTAAAGCTTAAGCTCTTATTTTTAAGACTAGCAATACACAGTTCTTTATTGGACCACAAAAAAAGTAAAAATAGGTGGTTGGGGGTTGTGCAGATGTATGCTAATAATTCTTGGCAGAACCTGTTCTATATTCCTCAAATGCTACATCTTAAGGCATTTCACTCTTACACTTATTTGAAGTTTTACTGCACTTAATATTTTTCTTTATATGAGATCTTTCTCAAATATTGCAGTTTGGAAATGGTTTTTCTGGTGCTGTTTTTCTTTTTTTTTTTCTTAATTCTTCTTGTGTGCCATAAATATTTCTAGAGTTGAACATCAAGCGAATGAAGAGAATTAATTTCTGTATCCTCAGTCCTTTGCTGCTGTTGTGCTGTGTCCTTCCTTGAGAAATATTTTCCTTTATAACTGGCTATTTTCCTGTACAGAAACACAAGTCTCAGAGCTGAAACCTGCAGGAGGTTTTGAAGGCAGCCAAGAAAAGGAACTTAATGGTTCTACTGGATGCTGTTCAAAAACCACTCCCCCTGACTGCATCCTGTAAGGTCCCACAAGCCATTTCTGGGGAGGCTGAAGGTAAGGGATGATATTTGGAAGGTCTGCATTAATAACACCTTTTGGAAGGTGACATTAAAGTTTTGAAGTGGAACTTTTTGCTGTACAGAAAATGTATCTAAATCCTAAACTTCTTTGATGTGTTAGCTTGGACCCAGTTATTGTGCCCTGCTCTGTGGCTTCCCAGATATTCTGGGACCCCCCAGACATTATGAGAGATGTGCCCTTTCCTCAAGGTGTGAGAATGATCTGCCTTATGCTCAAAAGTGTAAAAACTGCTAAAATATTTAAAATTCTAGCAAAAACTGGCCTTGTTTGCCCCTTGGTGAAGCTCCTCTCTCCCACTAATCCAGCTTGGGCTCCCTGTACCTCCTTCCAGGGTCTCCCTGTCCTGCTCCAGCAAAGGAAAATCATCATCCTGCTTCAGCAAATGCCTGTTTTCTAGCTGAGAGGGTTTTTTTGGAATCTGAGATGTTCCTTACATTTACTTATTTTTCCTGTTCTAATAAATCCAGCCTTGATCAAATAATCTCACTAGGAGTCTCTATCTATTAGTTGTATGTAGCAGACATTGCTCCACCACAATACACTGAAATCACAGCCTATTCCCAATTTTCTACTTCCTGCTCAAATAGTGCTTAAGTGCTATTTCAGGTTTCTTCCTTTCAGGACCACCTTAACTTTGAGTACTTGAATTATTAGAATTTTTAATTTTTTTTTTTTTCTTCAAGTTAATCGTTCTAACTTTGATTTCACTCTTAATCTACTGTACCCAAACTTTTCAGGGGACAAGCCCTGAGGTTCTTGCTCTGAAAGATGGAAGACAAGGTTACTTTTGCCCCTCAGGTCACAGTATTTGGCAGGTTTATTAACATGTGACCTCATGAACACTTTAAAAAGTCAGTCATTAACTCAGAAGGTGAGGCACTTCTGTGAAAATGAATGTCTAGGGGTAGGACAGCTCAAGAGGTGGCACAGAGATATAAGGACTCAATCCTGACCAATTCAGGGTGCCCTTTCCTGCCCTACACCTGCTGCTCTGCAGCACAGGAGTCTCCTCAGCCTTTCCCTAACAGCAGGAATTACACATTTCCTGTTTGGTTTTGCCTTGCTCTTGCCTTTTCCCCTGTTCCAGACTCTGCCTTTGAGCTGGGCACGTTATCATGGAGTTCTTTGTTTTGGCACAGTCAGCATTCCCTGTGCATATTAATTGAGAGTGCTGCTAAGGACAGCTGGGGCAGCTCCATGCTGCTCTCCCAGAGCCTGGATGCTGCAGGGAGAATGATCTCCACCCCTGGTAAAAGTCAGTATAACAACCCAGATAATCCCAGGGATCTCTAACTGTGCCCATTCTCACTAGAACAGTGATTTTTTTTTTGTTTTGAACTCTTTGTAATGACTTCAGAAACGTTCCCATGGTGATGCTGGTCATGCCAGGGAACTGCCAGAAGGCTGCATGGACTTGTCTGGAGAGGCTGGTGCTGGTAGTGGTGCTGCCAAATACCTTCACCCTACAGCTGAGGCTGTAGCAGCTCCTTTCCTAGGTGCATCAAGTGCACTGGCAAGCAGGGCTGGGGACCCTGTTCCCCTCATTAATCCCTGCTGCTCTTCCTGTCCATCCTGCTCTGCACCTCTCTCTGTGTGTGAGATAACTTCTGTAATGCTCATCTTTTTAATGTGGAATAAGTGCCTTTGCCAGGACAGGAGGTAACTCTCTCAAGTTGTGCCAGGGGAGGTTTAGATTAGTTATTAGGGAAATATTTTCGTAGAAAGGGTTGTAAAACATTGGTACAGGTTGCCCAGGACAGTAGTGGAGTCACATCTCTGGAGGTGCTCAAAAAGCATGTGGATGTGGCACTTGAGGATATGGTTTAGTGGTGAGCATGCTGGTGATGCTGGCTGAAAGGTGGATTCAATGATCCTAGAATCATTAAAGTTGAAAAAGACCTCCAAGATCATCAAATGATCTGAGAAGTCTTTTCCAGCCTTAATGATTCCCTGGCTCTGTGATTTTATCACCTAACCAGTGTCTGTGCAGAGATGCAGAGCTGTTGAAGTGAAAAGCACTTGCTTAGTCCATCCCCTGCTGTATCAGGGTGTCCATGGTCAGGAGTGAGACAGTAAATTCCTGGCTGGAATTGCATTGCCCAAAGAGTTATGAGCCCCTGGCCTTTTTCAGCTGCTCAAATCACTCTATAACCTTCAGCAGCTCTTGCTGCCTCTGCTTAGAGTGATCCAATCACTTATTGAAGAGACTTAGTGAGGAGTCAAGAGCTGTATGATCACTGCACATACTCCAAAATCTTTCATGGGAAGGGGCTGTGGAGGCTCGAGCTATGCCAGGAGCACCAAGGACCCAAAGACAACCAAATGTTTTCTCTGCTCTTCTTGCTGTGCTTTGCTTGAGTAATCAGGACAATTCTCTGTTAGGCATAAAATGAAAGTAAATGATTAGAATAAAGATGTGCTGAGCTACTTGACAAGGCTTGAGTACAGGGTACAGAATCTGTGGGTGTTTGGCACAGCCCCAGCACTGCAGATATTTTAGCTCCTGCTTATTTTTGATTCTGTTCAAATATGATTTACCTTAAAAAAAAATTAGCTGCAAAGTAACTGCTGTTACACAACAGATATTCATGATTTAAAAATGGAATAACAAAGCTCTAGGTATGAGCTGAAAGGTTCCAGTGGTGGTCTGAATTATTCTGGCTTGAACTCTGTCTAGAGTTTGGTCTATCACATCACCCTGGTTCAGGAAGAAGCCCAGCAAAAGGCTCTGGAGTGGCACAAGCCACACCATCATCACCAGCTCCTGTCACTTACTGTCCTCTGTGGACTTCAAAAGCAACAAGGATGGGATGCTGAGGAAAGCAATACTATTCCCATAGGGAATGAGGGAGGTAGAGATTTAGAGGAAAACATTCCTGGACGATTTCCCTGTTGTAATTTGCTGTTTAAGTGCTTGTTGCACTGTTTGCTGTGATGCTGCTCTCCTGTGAAGGCAAAACCCAGCGACTGCACTGACTGATGATGGGGATGACAAGTCTGCATTCACTCTGATCCCAGCTTCATTCCAACAACTTGGCATCTTGTTCATCAGTTCTGCTACAAATATGCATAAAACCCAAACCAGAGCTCTCTCTGGGTTTCATTAACACTTCCTAGGTAGGATTCTTTCTATTGCAGTTCATCTCTTGTACAAGTCATTTTCTTGACTCACAACTGAAGATTACCCTGTTGCTTAATTTATTTGGTGATTAATTTGGCACTGTGGGCAGATAGTGATGTAAAGCTCTTAACCATTCTAGGGTGAGATGGAGGCAAGCAGTATGCACCCAGGAGGTTTAATGAGGCATCCATCCCAAGGGAGTGGAGATAATTTAATTAAAGGGAACATTTTGTACTGGACTAAAAAGATTATTTTGTTGACTAAGACATAAATATTAGTTTTCTTAAAGGGAAATACCCAGTGAAAACCCAATATTCTGTTTACCATATATTTTTATTGAGCAAAAATAAAGTTTTTCAGTTTGCTGAGAACCCCAAATTTGTCAATTACATTTCATTCACATGGACAATTAAGCAATGCCAGGCTGTGATTGGATTGCTGGTTTCAGTGCCTACTTTACACTATTTAGGTAATTTAAATAAATGTTTATATTAGCTTTAACAGGTAATACAGCATTTCCTGTGTGTTCCTTGTGCCTCTGGTCTACAATTGTATGTGATGATCAGTAAAACATTTTGGTTTCCAGGTCTTATTCCTAGAACTCTCATTTGTTAAGAAGAACCAGTGGAAGTCAGCGAGGGTGTTGCAACACATCCAGAGGTACCTGGAGGATGACACAGGCACCAGGGTCATGTTCCATCACATCATCAGTGCCCAAACATCCCTCTGGCAGCCCTGGCCAAGCAGTACCTGCAGGAACAGGTTCAATCCTCAGAGATGGCCTTGGCCCTGTGCAGGTGCTGCCAGAGCCTGTTCCTGGCCCCTGGAGCTGCCCTGGAAAGTGTTTCCTGCTCCTTCCCTTGTGGGCGACCCTCCCTGCAGCTTACACGATCATGGTTTGGGTTGGTGGGGACCTTAAAGGCCATCCGGTTTGAAGCCATTCCCCTTTGTCCTGTCACTCCAGGCCTTTGTAAATAGTCTCTGTCTTTCTCGTAGGCTGCCTTCAGGTAGTGGAAGGTGCAATTTGGTCACCGCTGGTTTCCTCTCCCCAATTCTCTCAGCTTTTCCTCCGAGCAGAGCTGTTCCACCCCTCTAATCATCTTGCTGCCTCCTCTGGCCTTCCAACAAGTCCATGTCCTTTCTGCGCTTGGGACCCCAGGGCCGGAGGCAACTCTGCAGAGGCGGCTCTGCAGGTGGGGTCTCACCTGAGCAGCGCAGGGATGCCCTGAACCTCCTGCCCACAGCGGTGGGGAGGCAGCCCGGGATCCAATCGGCTTTCCGGGCTGCGAGCGCACATGGCCGGGGCACGTTCCTGTTTCTCACCCGCAGCCGCGTTCCCCCTTCCCCAGCGGATCCCGGCACCCCACGGGACCCCGCCCGCCAAAGTTTCCGTCGCTCGCCGGGCGCGGGCGCTGCTTCCCCGCTCCCGGCCGGGGCTGAGGACAGGCGGCCGGGTGTCAGCGAGGCGCATCCCCAGGTACGGCCGGAGAGGAAGGGGTGGGGAAGGAAAGGAAAAGGAAGGAAAGGCAACGCGAGCAGCATTGCGACAACAGCCGCCCCCAGCGCAGGCTGCGCTCTAGAGGAGCGTGGCGCGCCTGTTTTGTATAGCCGTGCCCTCGTCACGAATCCGCGCTTGGCCGCGCCCCTCCGTGCGCTCCTGGGGGGTGGCGGTGGGGAGGGAGCCCCGGGAGCGCGCCCGCGCGCCGCTTCCCTTCCCCGCCCTCCGCGGGCTCCCGTGAGGCGGCGGCGAACCGGGAGCGACCGAGCGAAGGAAGCGCAGCGGGGAAGAGGGAAAAGGGGGCAGGGCAGGAGCGGCGGCTCCTCGGGGAGGCCGCGGCGGGCACGGACGAGCGGGCGGAGGGGGCGCTGTAGCGGGCGGTGAAGGAACCGCCGAGGAGGGGCGAGACTCGGCCGCCCTCTCCCCCCCCCCCCCCCGTCCCCTCCCCTTCGGGCGCGCACTCGCCGCGGCGGCGGCGGCGCTTCCCGGCGATGCGGTGAGAGGGAGGCGCAGCCGCGCTCTGTGAGGGGCCGCCGGGAGCCTCCCGCGCCAGGTAAGGGCCGGCAGAGCGAGGGTGCGAGTGAACCTGGCGGCGAGATATGGAGGGGGGGTGGGATACGAAAGGGACACACGGTGAGGGGGCAACGCCCGGCGGTGTGGCGGGGGATGGGGGGGAGAGATGGCGATCCCCGCCACGCCCCTCCCGCGGGCGGGGGACGGGGCCGAGGGGACCGCAGCAACAGGGCTGGGGGCTTCCTCCCCGCGATTCCTGCGCTGTCGGTGCCTCGCTAATTTCGACTGGGATGCAGCGCCGGGAAAGGCGGGGTCGGCGCCAGCAGCGAGTTTTCCTCAAATTCTATTTCTTCAATGAGAAATTGTTTGTTTTGTTTAAAAAGAAACGGACTTGTTTTGTTTCAAAAGAAAGCGGCGTGCACGGGGGCTTTAAGCGATGGGTGTTGATTCCGCCCTGCGGAATGCCGATCCATCCCCTCGGGCCCGGGGGAGGCTGGAGGGAGGCCGATTTTCTCGCACCGTGTGAAGCGGGAGGTGCCGCAGGTACCGCACACGTGATGCGAAGGCACCCCGCCCTCGCCCCCGCTGCTGCGGGCACCGGCGGGGTTAAACCCCCTCCCTCTGCGCCCTCGGAGGGGTGAGTAAGGCGTGTGCAGTCTAATGACACACTGTATCTCTCCCTTACAGGCGTGGGTTGGTTGGTGGGGGCTAAAAATGCAAAAAAGTAATGCGAGATGATGAGGCAGACGGCGCTCAGATGGGTGTTTTGGAAGAAAAAGGCAGATTCTCATCCTCGTTTGTGTTGGGAAGTTCCGGAGGTAGCGTTGGTGAGATGGTTTAGACAATGATGAAGCAGTGTGGGTTTTAGGCTTTTATAAAGGTGAAAAATAGTGCAAGGAAAATGGAATATCTGGAGAATTTAAATAAATTATGGAGGCTGATTAGCTCTGCTGGGGAGTGCAACATAGCTGCCGTGTAGGAGAGAAGGCAAATCGATGTTGGATTGGGAGGAGAAGAAATACTGCAAACGTGCAGTGGAGAGCAACAACATGGCCAGGAGACCCTGCCAGCAGCATTGGAGCATGGAATGATTCCTGCAAAATGCTAAAGGTTGGGTGTTGTCTATTTTCCTTATTTAATCCTCAGAACCTGATTTCCAAACCTGCACTTAGAAATAACCCTTTGTAAGGCGTGAATTAAAAAGGAAAAAGGAGCTGGTGTAATAAGTGCCTTTTGGTGAGGATGTTTTGAAGAGGATTTGCTGGCAACAGTCAAATGAGGCTTTTTACTGCATGGTGAGAGACACCTTAGATTATGGGCAGTTGGTGTGGAGGAATGTTTACCTGGGAAATCCATGATAGGCCTGTGGTTGAATGAAGAAAATACAATATACTGCCACTTGCCACGATCAAAATCTCATATTTTGACTTTGCAAACAAACTGTTGGTGGAAAGAGAGCGGTGATGCTTAGGCAAAAACTCTCTTAGCCAGTTTGAGGTCTGTGGCTTTTATGACTCTTGGGCTTCTAAGAAAATAAACAACCTACTTAGAGTTATGTTTCTTTTTTGTAGTGACTCGTCCTAAGGGCATCCTGCACAGTGAAACACTCTGTACTCCAAATTTACCCCAATTTCTTTGGAGAGGCAGCGTTGGATCCTGTTTGGATCTCTGCTGTGGCCACAGAATATTGGAGCACACTGGCCTGCAATGGAGGCCTGTAATTACTGTGTGAATTACTGGTTACGTATTCAGGGTAACTGGATGACTAATATAATTTTATAAAATAAACTCCTTATCAGTATTGATTGCCTTGTAGCAGTTCCTTTCTTGTTCTTATCTGACTTTTCCATTGGTTTTCCCAGGATCCTGTGTGAGCTTCTGAGTTGTTTTAAGTTTCAGGTTGTATACACTAGATTTACTTTCAGTTACACCTTTAGGAATACCAGTGATATATATGTTGATGTTGAGAAATCCATGAGCATACCTGTTGTGTGCAGGGAATTTTTACAAGATGAATTTTTTAATACGTTATAGACAAGCATCCCGAACTTCCTGCTTGCAAATTCTCACTTATTAATATTAATGACCATAAATGCAAATAGTTTTAGGCCCAAATATGTATCATGCACAGCATTATGCACTTTGTACTCTGAGTTTTGCAAGTGTGGGTTTATATATATTCCCAGAAGAACACTTTGATGCCAGGCCTGCTTATGACACATTTAAGTTATTTATTCTATGTATTCATTAGTTTATTATCTTGTATTTTGTTTCATCTCAGGATGCTGGTTAAAATTCGTAGTAGTATATCTTACTTTTTTTGTTGGACTGCGAAAGAAAAACAATAAGAAGGAAGCCAGAAAACTAAAACAACCCCTTGGTACATTGCAAACAAAAAAGTGGACCTGTGACCCTCCCAATTTTGTGCAGGGTTTTTCTCATTAGAAAAAGAGAAGGATTATGTCCTTCCTTGTGTTTTATTAAGGTTTGCCTTTTCTAGCAGTGGTTAAACATCAAATCAGCTGAGAGCCTGGTAACACCTGTAATCCCATGGTTTGCACTATTAAAAAATCTGCTTTGAATTTTTTTTTCAAAAGCAAAATCCTCATTTCTTGTCTCTTTGATGTATAAGCATTGATTCTTTCAACTTTCGAGGATGAATTTTCTTTAGAGCACAACGGTTATTTCCTTTGACAAGGTAATTTCCTTTGACATCCAGACAAGCAAATGGCTTTGTGTGTTGTTTCTTGATGAGGTTAGGCAGATTTTAAGAGGTGCTGCCAAATCAGAACCCTCTCATCCCTCTTCTCCCACCCGCAGCGTTCTGGACCTTCAGCCGTGTGCTGCCTTGAACTTTTTGAGCAGCTGTTGAGTGAATGACAACTATTTGTTTTGTGGCGTTCATTTCTTGCTGGATCAACAAACTGAACTTGACCTATGGAACACGAAAGTGACAGGAGGAGGATGCAGGAGTAGGAAAAAGCCTGGCTGGGCTGATCCTTGATGGCAGCCCTGAGCTCTCTGAGTGCTTGATGCCAGTTGGGAACTGATGTCTGGTCTGTTGCACAAAGCCTTAAAATGGCACTTTTTGCTGTACAAGAAGTGAGTGGTTTATGTTTAGTACCCCACAAATATTCATAGTCTTGCAGCCTTTGTTACATCATTGGTTATAACCCTCGCTTGTCAGCCTGATCAGTAATTTCAGGGTGTCTTGTGCTTGTGTTTCTAATGTGATAAATGTGCCCACCTCTAGGAATTCTTTCAGCATCCTTAGGACATGTGAAGCTCTGTGGTGACACAGGACATGGTGACATTGCCAGTAAGAGCTTTGGGAGGTTACCATGGTAGTCAGTGGTCAAAGAACTGAGCCCAGTGGTTGTTTTTGATTCCTGTAGTTCAAGTTGTCGACCAAAACATGGCCCTGTGTGAGCTACTGTGAAGAAAACTAGCTCCAGCCCAGTCCAGAATGGCACCTTCATTTTAACTTGAAGGCACAGAACATGCCTGTTGCACTCACTGGAGATAAATTAGTCTTTGGAGCTCACTGCAGCTGCAAATATTTGATCCAGTGAACTGGGTGATTTGTCTCTGGTTTATTTGCCAGCTAGATTTTGTGAGCTTGGAAAAACCAAATTCTAATTGTGTTCCTTAGAATGGTTCTAGTCTCATTGTATGGGGCTAAAATGCAGTTGTTTGTTTTACCTTAATTTAAAAAGTTAATTACCTTAATTTACAAACTCTACATTACTTAGAGGAAATAGTGCTTGCTTTGTGGACTTGCATTTGAAAGGGAGAAACTGGGAATTTAGAGTCCAGCCTTGGAATTACCCCTTGTGAAGCTGTCCCATCTCAGGGTTCCTCAAGCTTCCACTTGAGAAGCCTGTGATGAAAGGATCTAATTTAGCAAGCATGCTGGACACATTGGAGAGGAATTTAGCATGGAATTGCCTGTGGGATTCTGATGAGAGAGCAGAAGTTACTTTGCTAGGTTGTGAATAAAACTGCTCCACGTTCTGGGTGCTGTGGTAATGGGACTGTGGTATTTCAGCTTCTCAGGTAGAGAAATCTTTGAATAATCTGTTGTGTTCCCTGAGCAGCCTGGCTTTCTTCCTGGGTAGCATTTATTCCCTCTCTTTCCAAAATTCATCAAATAACAGAATTTATACTGTGGCGTGAGAAAATCTATCTTGAAAAATGCTCTGGAAGAGAACATTAATTAGTAATGATAAATCATAAAAAGTACTATGTGCTTAGTTGTGCCATCTTGCATCATTATTTGATTTCTAAGGAACCATTACTTAGTCATGTTTTTTATAAAATGTAGTAATAATTGGGTTTCTGTGTATTCTGCATAAAGCAAACTTTGGTCTAAGTAATTTTTAGAAAATTTTGGTGAAGTTTTTTCCTGCTCTGAGTGCAGGGCTTATTTACTAAAAATACTGCTTTTTTTTGAACTTAAAATCTGAGTAGCATTTTTTCCCCTCCTTCCTCTTCCAGCATAAAGATGAGGATTGTTTGGCTTTACTGAAGAAGGTAGGAATCTTTAAAAGCCAATTTGGCAGAGGCACATGCAGATACTTGAGGAACACAGAGTTCATGTTACTATTCCTATATGATCAGGTCCCTGGTGCTGCTGGGCAGCGAAATTGTGTGAGCTAAATGGCAGGGAAATAATCCAGGAGAGTGGCACCACTAATGAAGAGAGTGATGAATCATGCATGTTGACATTTCAGCTCTTATTATTTATTTGTCCTGTATGAACAGAACATATTTATGACCGGAGAAGCATCTTCCTGGGAGAGCTCTGCAGGGTGAGAGCAGGCTTGCTGTTAATTTCGCTGTTTGGCCGGGGATTTGTTGTAAGAGATCTTTGATGAATTTCAGAGCCTTGGAGCAACTTGTTGCTCATTAGTTGTTCACTTGTACTTAGCGAGAAAGAATCAAGTGGTATGTCCGGAGTGGAGGTCCTGGGGTGGATGAATGATCCTTTCTTGCATCACAAGCAGTTCCATTCATGGTGCTCCATTTCTCAGAGGTTACAGAAAAGTCATCTGATGAGCGTTTGTGACCTTGCTGTGCCGATCAAAGCCCAGCAGCCTCAAAGCTGTGTTTGTTCCTCCTCGCTGTGCTGCAAATGTATGCAAATACCAAAAGTGTGTCTGCCTGTTCTGCCGGCCTTCTTGCTTGCTCTTTCCTTGAGTTTTTAATTTGTGAGCGTTTCTTTTAGAGGAGGTTGCACGTGAGACAGCAGGGGGTCTGCCTGTCATTTGAAATTGTTTGTCTTTACATCCAGATTCCCATATGTTTTGGTTTTCTGCCATTGGAATTAGCTGACTTGGTTTTCAGAGATCACATTTGCAGATTCCCCTTTGTAGATTTCCAGTGTCTAATAGTTGAAGCTCCTATCACACCACGAATGAAATTCAGCTGACTAGTTGAACTACATCTTTTACCATCATCTGCAGGGAATATTTTTAAGATTAAAATACAGAATAGCTTGACAGTTGAGGAAAAATTCCCAAGTAACAATGAATAGGTAATGGCTTTTCTGTGAGTTCCTCACTTCATTGGTGAATGTTCAGTTGTCTTATTTTTGCTCACATCAGCTGTAATTGCTAGTTGTGGTTGAATTGTAGTGATCTCAAATTTAGGATTTATAACCATCTCATTAATGAAGGCATTTTGGATAGGTGAATCGTTATTTGCAATATAAGTGACACTGAGTATTTGTTATTAATAAAGAAGCGCGAGAAGAGATGATTAATTATATTTTATTGATTGGGAGCATCTTGTTTACTTACTTTCTTTTTAAATATTTTGGGTATTTATTTGATTTTCCCCTTCATGTCTGTACAATTTCCATGGCAGGTACAATAATATTTGACAGATTGCTGCTATTTTTTGGTATTCAGATTATCTAAGCAAAATGCTTTTATAACCAATTCAGTAGTAAACACCTCTGCTGTAATTTATGGTTTTTATGTGCCTTAATGAGTAACACTTGTATATGGATGTGAATGATTTCCTCCTTTTTTTGTGTTCTCTTCAGGTGTCTGTCTTAAAAATTTGTGTTTCCTTCATAGTTTGGATGAGAACCTCAATGAGCACACATGAAACAGAGAAACCATCAGTGCATATGAAAAATATCAAAATTAAGGACAGTGAAAAATACCTTTCACAGTGGGAGTTTGAATATTTGTATTGTTGGTGGTTCAGAAAGCAGTTGTGCATTGCCTCTAATAGGCTGAAAAGCATTAACTGATATTCTTGAGTGTCTTAATGTCTTTAACATGGAAATAATTATGATCTCCTCTGTTCTGTTGGCAATCCAGGCTTCCCTGGAGGTGAATTTTCTGTCCTTGCATTGTGAAGTGTGAAGCTCATTGAGTGGGATCCTGTGGTCAGTGTTTTAACAGTTGGCTTGAATATTGGTAATAATATAAATACTTTATTGTTGGGCTCTGATGCCATGCATTTCCAGTGGCTGAGGTTATGAAATACTATTTCCAGTGAAATCAAGGGGAAAATAGAAGGAAATTTGGGAGAAGATACTGGAGAGAAACAGATGTGAATTGATTCCTGTATCTGGAGGTATAAATATTGGAGGATTTAGATTCTTTCTGCATTTGTTAGAAGGAATGTTGCTTATTTGCTTTATTATTTTAGAGAAGCAACACAAAAGAAAATTGGGCTTACCTTTTATTGCTCTTTGAGGAGTTTTTGCCTGCCCTGTCCCATCATCCAGCTGGTGATTCCTGCTGAAAGCTGCTGGTTTCTCAGCTGTGCTGAGCCAGATGTCTGGGTGTAAGGTAAAAAGAATAATCACATTTTACTGCCTTCCTCCTGGTGTTCTTGCCCTGAAATTGCTCGCTGGTAGAGCTGATCAAGTGGAATTAACAGTCCTGTGTTGTCCCACCAGCCTGGCACAGGAGATTCTGGTGCAGCCTTTTTTCATCAATAAAAGTGTGCTTCTGCTTTTTTAACTTCTTGGATCTCCTAAAGTTGGCATTTTTAATGAAGAAATATAAGAAAGTGAAGGAACAATGTGCAGAGTGTGCTGAGCAGTGAATTGTGTGTATTCCTGTGGTCGATCCTTTTATCTGCCTCTTTAATAACAGATTATTTTCCCTTTTGCCTCATTTTCCACTGTCTCATGTAGGATTATTCTCGGTCTAGAAATTATTTTTGATAGTAGGGCGACCTTAATGTTCCAGATAACGGCGTGAAGAGACCTAGTAACAAGAACATAAAGGTACAAAGTGCTTTTGTAGAAATGAGTTCCATGTTTTTAATGCTGAGAGGTATCAGTGGGAAAGCCTGAACGTTCTGTAGTTCACCAGGACTGGGGGCTGGCAGCATTTATTCATTTATTTATTTAGGGTGCTTGAAATTGGTATAAAAATGTTGATTTTTCAGGCCTAAGACCCCCTAATACTCCTGTTTCTCCAGGCTCCTTCAGCGCAGGCACATTCCTGGTTTCCTGTCTCAGCTCTGCTCTGTCTGAGAAGATTTGGGAGCAGAAGGGGTCAGTCACTGAGTAGATAATTGGAATGGGCTTAGCCAGGCTGTTCCTGCAAGTGCTCTAGAGGAAAGTCTTCAGCAAAGAGAGTGGTTTAGCAGGCAAACAGATAAACAACTTTCTATCCTTCAGAGGTTTTATGGAATAGAATGTGGGAGGGTTCTGAGAGAGGGAAAACCAAAGTGAAATGGTGAGGATAGATTTTTAGAAATTGATGCTTGGAGAGGAGAGTCAAAAGGATGTGTGTGTGTGTCTAAGTTTCATGAGAGCTGTTAAACTGAGCCTATGGAGAGGTGCAAATGCAAGTGGATAGTGTGATTTGAATGATCAGAATAGATGCTTGTTCCTTATCCCAGCTTGCAGTTCCTGTGTTCTTTATGTGACTTTATATTTGAGGATATTTGCAAAATGATCTGGGTTATGCAGGTATTCTGCATGTGTAGCTGTGTGCTCTTGATCTGTTACTTTCTGTGTAAATTGGGCTCTAATGCTGATTATCTCTCTCAGCAGTTCTACATAATCTTAGTTTAATAGATAATTTATATTTTATGGAGGGACAAATTCCCCATTTTCTTACTTAATGGGTTTTCCCCCCTCTTACTCAAATGATTTTCCTTTTTAATTTTCAGTGTAAGATTTGATTAGAGTACCCCAACTCAGTCTCCTGCTGCTTCACACAGTTGTTAGTATGAGATACTCAGCCTCACAGTTAGAACATCTGGGTTTGATTGAAATCTTTCTGAGCAGCTTTTCATTGGCACCAGCCTTTGGTTAATACCTGCATGGGTGCCACGACATCCCTTGTTTTCTTGTCTTCAGGAGGGGGAATTTAGTGTAACAATCACCATGAAAGAAAGGACTGTTGTTCTTTGAAGGCAGAAACTAATGCAGCTACATGTGCCCACCCTCTTTCTCTTCAGACTGGTAATATCATCTCTTGTCTTGATTTAGAGAAAATGAAGAAGCTGTAATGCTGACAGCAGGCAGTGCTGCTCCACCTCCTCAGCAGAGGTGGAAAGGACCATCTGGCACTATGTGGGTAGCAGTTATCCCAAAAAGTAATAACAGTGGGAGTTCTTGCCAGTTACAAGTTGTGATCACAGGCCAAATGGTGTCATTCTAAATCAGTGTACGTTTTCAAAGAGAAGGAGATGCAAGTATTTATTTTTGCCAGTTTGAGAAGTATTTTCAGTCATGGGGGGCTCTGCTGGGGTTTTAGTTGCTGGCATTTGAGCAAAAGTGTGAGGGGAGTAAGTCAGAGGAGTATGGCTGTGATGCCTGCTAGACCACCTCCTAGGCACTAAAAAAAGTTGGCTTTTTGTTTGTATTATGTAAGCCTCAACTTGATTAATCCGTGGAACTGAGGATTTTTTTTTTAAAGGCTGTGTGATGGAGTGGTCTGTTGAATTGATTCAGACTTCACCCAATGGGGACTGAAGATCTCAGTGCTTATCTTTGGCACTACTGACTAGTCTTGAGCAAATTGCTGCTCTAAAATGATAAGAAAAACTTCATAATGAGGTGAAGAACTCTCGATGTTGCTTTTAGAAGCACTTCAGGATGGTGGCCTGTGGTATTTTTGTCTGAAAAGTTGGATGTGGCATAATCAGAAGTGCTGTACAGTGGCTGCAGAGCTGGTTAACAGGTTGCTTAGTAACCTGGATGGAGGAATTGAGAGTTCACTGGTAAAACCTGTGGATGGCATTGGCTTTCAAGGTGTTGCAGGGATAGGAAGAAAGGATTAGATTCAAACAGATCTTGAAAAATTAGAAGCTTAAGAGTATGAACAAGGTAACTTCTCAGTGTTTATTCTGAATTAAAGCAGCACTATAGATACAGAAGAACAGGAGCAGCACAAAGCGCTGTAAAACATCTGAAATGAAAATGGAAAAATATCATTTGCATGTACACAGAGCAAGGAAAATTTAGGAGGAATTGTGAATTTGTGCCCTTATTCAGACCTGGGTTCTTGTTCCAGATTTGCTCGGACTCTGTCCATACTGTGCATCAGTGTGGAGAAAAATTCTGCACAGACAGACAGACTTTCAAAGAGGGCTTTGGTCTTGATCAGATTTTCTGGGTAGATGTAGCTTCTTGTCAGAATGTCACACAATGTCAATGTACATTGTCTCAGCACAGGGACTTTGCCAGGATCTTCCCAGCTCCTGCATTGCTGTAGCTGCAGGAATCCTCATAAAGTGTCTGAGCTTTGCTTCGAGTTCTGATTTCGCTGATTGCTTCATGCAGTGGTGTTGTTGTTGTTTTGGTTTAGTTTTTTTTAACTGCTTCTGCCTCTTTTAAATATCCAAAGACCCAGCTTACCAAATCTGGTCAATAAAGATTCTGTCCAAGCCTACTGAATACACCCCTAGTCCTTGCACTGAGTCAATTTTCCGTGTTGTGTTACTGTAGTTTGGATCTTTGGGAGTAGAAATCAGAGTTGAAATTGGTGGATACATGTGCAAATTTTTAAAGTGAGTTAACAAATGTTATTTTGTAAGTGTGTAGGTGTTTAATCTGTTTACCAAATTATTTCTTTTAATAAATATAGATTAAATCAGATATGAAGGCACCATTTTGGAGTAGTCATCTCAATTAGTTAATTTTTTGTGACATTTCAGCACTCGCATAAACCAAATCCGTGGTATGGCTTGTAGGTACCTGATGTAACTGTATACTGTGTGTTCTCTAATGTTGCATGGTTACAATTAAAATTTTGCACTAAGGAAGCCATTATGATTAACTGAAACTTTTGCATTGCTTTTGTCCTCACAGACAGGCAGTTGAAAAAGCAGATCAGGCCCTATGAGGAGCTGGCTGTCACCTTTACTGGCGACACGTGCACGTGTTTTTGTGTAGTCAAGGTTTTTGACTCCAGGATAACCACTAAAAATCAGATGCAAATAAACATTCTTCATAAATGGAGGCAAATTAAAAACCTTTCCAAGTTTGGATGAAACACTCTTTAAAGACAGATTAAATCATGTAACATAAGCTTATTTAGCTGTTCATCTTTATCTGAAAACCAAGCAACCATCCAAACCTTCCAAGTGATGGGTCCATCTTTATGTACCATGTGCTCTGGGTTGGTGTTCCTCAGTTTAAGAATAATCTTGTAGTATTAATGGTTACCTGTTCAGCTGCTGATGCAGCAGAGCTGAGTGTGGATGTGGAGATTTATTTACCCTTCTCAGATGTCACAATCTGCCACCTGTGCTCTTGTGTCTGATGGACGCGGGTGCTGGCTGCAGTGTGCAGTTCTGGAATTTGGGCAGCTTAAACCTCTCCTGTCAACTGTCTATACTATAAATCCCCAGATTTATATCTGCTGGCACTTTGCTTGTAGTCTATACACTTGTGCTGAACTTCTGTGTATAGCCAATCCTGCCTGCTTACATTCAAGAAGTGTCTTTCTGTATTGTATTAAGAGCTTATCCATATGCTTCAGGCTTGGAGCGCAGGAAGTCTGCTGGCAGCAGTCCTGCTATTCCATATTCTGAGCTCAGGCTCTTTGTGAATAGTCAGGAAGAAAAAAATAAACGAAAAACACAACCATAAAGCACGACAAGTTGTTAACTGACGTATTTCTAGATAAGTTTTGCAAGGAAATTTGAATAAATATTAATATGAGGTGGAAGAAATGATGCGGCGTGGCTGGTTGTGGTGTAAGTGGCAGGATGTGATGAAAAATGAGATTGAGCAGTGTAATAGGGGCTGGTTTGGGAAAGAACAGTCTCCACCTGGGCCTCGTTCACTGTGGTTGTGGAGCAAACAATTGGAATTGTTAATTGGAACAGGTCTCAATGCCGTGAAAAACTATATTTGTATTTCCTCTAGACACTGGATATGCTTGGTCGTTTATAGTTTATCATTAAAAAGAGCATCTGGTCTTGATTTTTACAATTAATTTGGATCAAGAACCATTTTTTATATATTGTTCTACTCTGGAACTTTTTATGTACAATACGTAATGCTTTTTAATAAAGATTCTAACTTTTTTTTTACCTCCCAGACTCTCTTCCAGAGAAAACAATAATTTTGGTTCCACATAAATTGTATATAGTGACTTTTGAGTTCTCTATAAGAAAAACCCCAAATCTCCTTGAAACTGAGGCTAACAAAGCCATGGCTATAACAATGCACTTGTTTCCTGACTGTCAAGGCTAGTTTTGTTCATGAGATTTTCCAAACTTAGGCTGAACTTTCAAATGCTTTTGGTTTTCTGAGAATCTTCATGGCACACCAGCAAATAGAATATCGTGAATTTTATAAACAACAAGAAAGGAAATAAATTCTGGAGGCCTTTTTAACTCTCTGCAAGGGCACAGAGTCTGGCTGTGTCACTTCAGGGTGTAATAGACGTGACTAGACCAAGCTCATAAGTTAAAAAATAAGCCCACACTAACACACAGAATTTTATATATAAGTTAATCCTTGTGGGTTTTGGGGGAGAAATAGCTTTTTGTGTGATAC
The DNA here is from genome assembly GCA_013401135.1 of Cettia cetti. Lineage (NCBI taxonomy): Eukaryota > Metazoa > Chordata > Aves > Passeriformes > Sylviidae > Cettia > Cettia cetti. The sequence goes on from VZUI01053830.1 coordinate 37,874, forward strand.
ATTTCATGCTTGTGTTTGTTAAGGCAAATTGCATTTTTTCAAATGTTCTGGCGGGCCTGTGTAGGAAGGGAAGTTGTCTCAGCCTGGAATTATTTTGGATAATTCAAAGGAACTACAAAACTGTTGTGTAGGATGCCTGTTTGTATTTTTAAGATGCTCTGTAACACATGATTCACATCAAATATAACTAGAGGGAGCCCAGTAAAAAGCACTGTGTATCCATTCTCCCTCCTCAAAAAACCTGAGTTTCCATTCCTGATGTCAAGTTGTTTTACCTGAAGCGCTCATGCTAGTGGGATTTGATCTGATTTTTTTTTAATATAAAACAGTAAATGGTTATTGAAAGTATAAATACTTCATAAAACTGAATTGTATTATTTTCTTCCAAATAAGAAACCACTTAAAATATTAATCACTTCAATCACATGTTTAACGTGCCTAATTTGATGGAAAGATGCAATATTTATAGCTGTTTTCCTTTTAGAAAAAGATGTCTCCAGATTTCATATTGTGTTACTTGTGTACCTGTGGGAATTCTAGGTTTTTCCTTGAGGAGATGGATTTTATCTGTGTGCAGCTTGCTAGTAGGGTTTTACTAAATAACATGTAGAAATACTGTAGGCAAAAACGTGAAAAACCCTGGAAATACTTTAAGAAAGCTCCAGAAAGAACCTGGTATTTTTTCAACTGCGTTTTGTTTATTTTCCTCCAAAAATTGTTTTTACCCAGTCTAGATATCAGATGGTGAGCTTTTGCATGTTACTCATTAGAGGAACATCAGCTTGATTTTCCTTCCTTTATTTGTGCTCTTCCTTTTCCTCCTCCCTCCCCCTTCTCATCCTGCTCTTGTTTTATCTTTGTTGAATTGGAGTAGCAGGGCCAGAATTGATCTCTGAGTTGTGGGTGGGGAGCAGAGCCTTGGGCAGGACCTGCTGCACGAACACTTTTGATTTCCCTTCTGCTCATATCTTCTGAAGTGAAACCATTTGTATGAAGTGAAGTCTTCCACGTCCTCATGCTTTGGTGGTTTTTATAATTCTTCTTGTTAGTAATGGAAAAGATTGAAGTAGATAATCACGCAGAGAGAAGCTCCTCCCACTTTCCTCTTCTGTCAGTATGCAAACTTTTCAACAATTAAAAGCAGCCATGGGAAAGTGTTTCTATCTGGTCTTGAGAGATTTATGTGTGTGTGACAATTAAGTGTATGAGGAATTATTCTTCTTCCAAAGGGCACCAGTCTGTGCTGGTGTGCAGGACTGAGAGGCCTCGAGTGGTGTGTTTGCTATTTTTGCAGTATCACCTTCAAAACGCCCTTGGGCTGTGCAAATCTTCTTGTTCTTCATCCTGTGACCTCTCCCAAAAAGATGTCAGGTTGGCATCTCTATTCCAAGAGAATCTTGTTTTCTGGGAACTCCAGTTTCTGCTCTGTGGATTCCAGTAGGCTGAAAGGAAATCATTTTCTAGGATGACAGTCTCTGTATTTTTCCAGCTTCCCTGGATACTTTTCCCTCCTGAGATGTCCTGCCTGTCAGGATGACCCAGGAGCTGCCTGTGTGTGAGAGTAATGTTATTTTCTTCTCCCTTGCTGTGTGTTGCTCCTGCAGGTGCAGGTCTGTAAATACCAGGGCTTATATTTCTCACTATTGTCTTGTGCATCCTGAGGGTGAGGGAAGATGAGCAAATAAATTATTGGAGAACCCAGGTAGTGAAGTGACATTGAGGGGGAGAACAGCAACAAGATGATTTTGAATTTGTAAACGTGTTTCTTGAATGGATAATTGCATGTAAATAAATATGTGGATAGGCTGCTGGGAAGAGTAACCGAAAGGTGGTGAACTTAGTAATAATGTATTTTGAAAAACTTGTGTGAAAAAGGCTCCCAGTCTCCTAATGGAGAGTTTAGAGAGAACAAAAGCTCATCTGAAGATTAAGACTGGCTTGGTTGAGTGATTTAGAAGTCAAACACGATTTTGACACATTTATACCTGTGCTACAAATGCCAGTCAACATCTTCTGAGCAGAACAGATCATTGCACTCGGGGTGACATCAACAATGGATGAGTGTGCAGCTGCTTTTTCTCCTTGAATGCACATATATTGCCCTTTCATGACAGTTTGGATCAAAGGTTTTAAAAATTATTATTATTTTCGAATTTTAAATTTTGTTTAATGTACTTTCCACAAGAATTTGTTAGCATTATGTCTTTGGGGGAGTAGTTAAAGGGGGTGGGTGCTGCTGGGACTGAGCTGTAAGGAATGTAGTTGTGTATTTGTTTCAGATGAAAACTGGCAGGTGTTACAGATTTATTTCTCCTATCAGACAGGCTTAAGACTGAACTGCAATGCAAATCAGCATTATTTTTCTAGACACCCTCATAGTAAAGATTATAGGTCACCTTTTCCTCTAAGCAGCATCTTCTCAGTGGATGTTTAGTGGATTTTCACATCTTTAATTATTAGCTGAATATTGGAAGCTGGTAAATCTTCATCACTTTTTTTTTTCCCCCCAAGTTCTTTTGAATTTGGCATGCTGTTTATGTGTATTTGTAACAAGGTCTTTGGGACTTTGGGTCTATATGGTTTACCTTTTCCTAACAATTGGATATATTCCTTAAAAACTTTGTGTGTATGTATTTATAGCCATAATTTATATTCTACAGTAGTCTGGAAAAATGCAGCAAAAGCACATTTAGAGAGGACTGAGTAGCATTTCTTAGCTGGCAGTGGGGAATGGGGTAAATTAGTCTTCAGTATTAGACATTAATCTGTCTGATTGCTGCCCAAGTTTTCTATAGATGTTTTAGAGCAAGCTAATAAAATGTGCCCTGACACAAATGCTTTTACACAATCAAATATAACTGAGAGTTAAAGAGAAGGGGTGTTGTTAATAATATTGAAATTCATTCCTTATCTTCCTCTTTTAATTACTTCAGGGATGTAGTTATTTTAAGTTCGCTTACATAGATTAAACTAAACATCCAACTTTACTGCCAGTGTAGTGTGGGTACTTAAAGCAGGTGGAGTTTGTAGCAAAAACAGCCTGTGAAGAAATTTCTTCCTGAACCTGGTGACAGATCTTATTTATTAACTGTTGCAGTAGTCATATAATAGTAATTTTGTAGGAGTAATAACTTCCTAGAAGGATTTCAAATTCAGAATCTGATTCTCTACTGTCAAATTACCTAGAACTAAGACTGATTCTGTGTTATATTTCAGATATTGACACATGATTCAAAGTGTGTGTGTTGGGAAGCCTCTTTATTCTGGTGCAGGTGGAATAATCCTTGTTTTTCTTGAAAGAGCAGGATGGGCACTACAACAGCACCTCACTATTTGTGCCTGTGTGTATTAGTGTATTAAAAATAATTATTATACAAAAAGTCACTCATGAGCAGAGTAACCTTTTAGCAGGAGAGACCTCAGCTTGACACTGAAAGAGTAATTTTAGGTTCTCTGTTGACTCAGTTGAGATTTTCTTATTTTAGTTTCTCTTTTTGGTCATTGTTGCTCTGTGAATCTCTCCTGTAATGGGCTGCAGGAGCAGCAGAGGAAATGAACTTCCCATACCCGGAAAATCAAAGGCAAACACATGCTGTCAGCTCTGCTGAACGAGCATGCTGGGAGGAGGAAGATTTTTGTGTTTTTTTTTCCTGCAAGCTTCATTTACTATAATCTTAATTGCCTGGGCTTTATAGAGGATAGAAATGATTTCTTAGTCATCAGCTTTCCTATGTTTTCCCTTATTATTTTAATAGTTTCACCTCAAAGGAATTTTTGAGATCTGTATCAGTTGTTATGGAAGGACGTTGTAGTGGCTCAGTGGTTTGGTTAATAGAAAACGACTTGTAAATAAACTAAACCAAAAAATTTTCCTAAGAGTCACTTTCGTTCCTTTTCAGTTCTTTGGTGGGAGGTTCAATGCTTAATTAATTTAGAAAAAATCTGCATTTGTGTTTAAGCTGAATATGTTGTGAGTTAAACCAATTTTTGCTGGTTTTCTTGGAAAAAAAATCAAAGTTGCTCATGCACCCATCAGCACCATGTGAGAATCTCATTTCCATGCTGCTCTGGCAGTGCTCTGAGCATTGTTTTGTCTCTCAAGGCTCTGAGTTGTTTCTTCTCTAGGTGGTGTCTGGGGCATGGCAGATCCCACCACACTGTGTAAATGAGGAGTATCTTGCTTGCTTTAGGTGTAAAGGAGGGAATATAATGCATTTTCTGGGTAGAATAATGCTGAGGATAAGCAAAGAGTTTATTTGAATGTCTCCTGATGGAGGTAGGTTTTAAACTTAACTGATTAAAAAAAAAAAAAAAGACCTCCCCAGCACTTCATTGCATTAGATTAAACTACTGCTGCTTTAGAAATGGGAATTTGGTTGAATTTGCAGCAGTTGCTGTGAGCAGCCATTAGGACATCCTTTGAACAGGATTTTTGGGTGGATAACCTGTGTTTTGGCCTTTTATAGTCAAGCACTAAAAGCCTCAGAAATGCTGTTGTTTTATCAGTTTCTTCTGGGGAAATGGAAAATTATCCTTGCAAATTTATCCATTCATCTGGCTTGTGGGTTTAGGAAGACAGAATCACCTTGTGGTACCTTTATGTTTGTATTGCTTCATCCTGGATGAAATCACCCTTAGTGCTCCTTAGATGGCATGTGAATAAACACAGGAAAAATTGCAGTGGGTTTTGTAAAAGGAATTGCTGCTTTCTGAACCACACCTTCTTCTGGTGCAGGCACCAGCAAATCATGGAGGAGAAGATGCAGTTGATATAATTCACTTGGATTTTCAGCAGAATTTCATCCAAAGTTTTTTCAGCAAAGACATTTTAGAAAACTCAACGGGCACAGCATGAGAGTGTCTTATCATGGACAGTAATGGGCTAAGATGGAAATAAGGAGAGAAATAAATGGTCAGCTGTCATGGCAGAGGGATGTTACCTGCAGGATTTGGCACCAGGATTGTGCTGATTGTAGAATTGTGCTGATTAATGGTGCTCAGACATGAAGAAGACTGGAGATAATAGAGACTTAGTACAGTAGAAGCAAAGGACGGCTGCAGTGTTGCAGAAGTCTTTAATTATTAAGTCTTTAATTACTGATTAATAACTCCAAATGAAATACAACAAATGTAAGTGCTGCATGTGCTGGAAAAACAAATCCAAGTTATAGAAAATTATGATTTCTAACTGACTGTTACTGCTTAGTAGAGAATTTTGGGATTATGACTAGTAGAGCCATGGAAACATCTGCTCAGCTGTTGGCATCTTTAAAATGTAAACAAAGCAATGAAATCTCAGTGGGAATTGTTGGGGATTAATAGGAAAGAAGAAGTGAATAACAGAAAGCCTGATGGAGCTGTTGTGGAGATTTTTGGAATGGCCATGTCCTGAAGCCTGAGATTTGGTCAGTTCCTTTTGGAGAAGATATATTAGAGATGAGGAAGACTTGAAACAGGGCATGACTTGGGTAGAAAAGGAATGGTAGAATACAGAGGAACTGTGTAGCAGAGGAGGAGCTGAATTTAAAAACCAATTGTTAGAAAAGAGTGAATGAAGCATGGATTTCAAGTGGAAAACACGTACATATCATGTTTGTCTCTCAGCATGACACCCTTTAAATCCCTGCTGTAAATGAGGTCATGCCACTTTTCTTGTGTTCTTTAGTGTCCCTGTTCATCTTCTTGCCTTGGCTCCGTTCCTGGGAGGTGTTGCTGAGCTGGGGAGTTGCTTCAGTCGTGTATTAAGGAGGGATTTGTTCATGGGTCTTGTGATCTCTGAAGGTTATCAAGTTAAATGAATGTATCACACAGCTGGGCAGTGGGGATTATGAATATTGCTTTAATAAAGTAAAGAGCAGAGTTTTTCCTCCTTCTTTTTCCTTGCGTGTGTTTATGGAGCATAAAAGCTCGCTCTGCCTTTTTTTGGATTTGTGTTAAGACTATTCTGAAGTGGTTTCTGCAGTATCGTTTGCATTATCTGGCTTTAAAAGCAATAAACTTTGGAAAATGTGCTATTCATGCTCAATTTAGATTTAAGATAATCCAATCTAGCTACAAGACTCTGAACATTTAACTATTTTTCATGTTTCAGACTCATTCTTGCTAAAGAAAAAAAGCCTTTTTGTTACGGTAGGTGATACAGCCAGGCGATTGCTGTATTTGCTGTAACACATCTTGATGTCAGAAATGTTTTTCTGCAGAACTTGCCTGAGGAAATTTCAGATCATTGTTTCTTAATATACATTGTACCAGAGTATAATAAAGGTGAATCAGGCATTTTGGCTGTGTTAGCTACAGCAAAGGAGAGAATGGGCTGCTGTGTAAGGCTGAGACCAAAGAAGAGGGAACATAACCAAAGGAGTTCCTCAAACTTTGAATTCTTCCAGCTCTGGAATAAGGGTTTGGGTCAAAGTGGGGCATATATATATTATATATGCGTGGATATTGGATATAGGATGCAGTTACAGCTGTGGAATGTAAAATTCTGCTCTACAAAGAAAATCTTTGCACCACTGGCATTTCTGTGCCAATCCACCTTCCAGACAGAGACTGTTGGAGTAATGTAAGAATTTGTAGCAGTGCCACAGCAGAAAGGAGCAATAAGAAAGTGTAAGGCTTGGGTCACGCTGCTCTCACCAGCAAATCTGCTCAATGGCTTTGGAGAGAGAACAAGTGTGAGAGAGTGTTGATTATTTCTTGACTGGTATTCAGTTCAAGTGTTATACTCAGCTGAAGTGACCAAGGCAGTTCTGAGCCAAAGGCAAGGCTCCTGAGGCAAATATAATGTTTTGGTTTACAACTGGGATAAGTGAAGAGGGGAGTTGCTATTCAAAGCTGACTTCTTAAGCCATGGTGACTGGTTTTCAGGAGTCATATTGAAAGTAACTCAGTCTTGGATTTGGGAAGTGCTCAGCTTACTCTCAGTCTCTCACTGTGAATGTTTTTTGCCTGCTGCTGTTTATCTCCTCAAGGCCTTGTGGGCTTTGTTGTTTGTGATTCCCTTTTTGGACCCCCTGACAGCTTGCTTTGAGGTTAGCTGGTGTCTCCTGTTAAAAAGAATCTCTCTGGGCTTTCAGTTCTCTCTTGCATCAGGCTGAGGAGCCACAGTTTTTGCCAGAGCTGTAACTCTGTACATCTCCATTTTTGCTGCCGGTTGTGGGATGAAACCAGAAACTCCTGATGGTTGTTAGCTGAGGAGGACAGTATGGAGCTTGTGTGTACAACACTGAATACTTTTGAAGCCTGCTATGTGCTTTAATTTCAAAGGTATTCATACAATGGCTTCATTTATAACTCACAGTTGAAATGCACTGTCTGAAGTATTCAGGCCTGTGTTAAATATCACTTATATACCTCATGAAAGATAAAAGGTGTATAATAAGCCCTGTCCTTCAAGTACTTATTCAACTGTGTGTTCCCTTGTTGGAAGGTTTGAAGAAGTGACTTAAAGCAGAATATCCACTTCTGCCAAGTCCCAGTTTTCCTGCATGGAACAATTAGCCAGCTATCAAATAAATGAGAGTCAAGCAGAATGCTCTCATTTAAATCCCCTTATCTTTGCTGCAGTTCACTTGGAATCTGAGATCTGGTCTGTAGTGTTAGCAGACTGCTAACAACAGAAAAAAAAAATAACTTCTTTTACTGTAAGTGTGGATTCACAGATGAAAAATCCTTTGTAAGTTATGTTCTTTCTTTCTGTGTTTCCTCTTGTTTTAACCCAAAGGCCAAGTTGTTTGTGCATGTTAAATCTTCTGGTTCTGATGAATGCAAGAAATGTTTGAAAGAGAACTGCAACTATGTAATATGTTTGATTAACTTTTTATAAAGACATGTACTTCTCCCTGGAAAAGGTGTCAGTAGGATGTTACTTTTGTTTCATTCAACTATATATAATTCTGTCCTCTGGCAATATGAAAACAACTTAATTCAAATAAAGTATTCAACATACTTGTAATATTTCTGTTAAAAAAAAACCCAAGACCCCTCTTTTATCCTCTCTCTCCTTCAGAGGTTCATTTCTCTCCCTCCTCAATCCTGTTTAATTTTTCCAGAATCTTCCCCTATGTGCACTTACTTCTCTCTCCTGACAAGTGTTTTTATCTTCACGTATTTCCAGGTTGTTTCCACACGGTGTATTTACAAAGAGGAAAACAGACTGGGAAAAAGAGTAATGTTTGAGTAGTTGAGTTCTGGTTGTGCTCTCTGAAGGAACAGAGAAAAGATTTTGATGTTCTTGGTTTCTTCTGTAGAAGCTGATTAAGGAGGTTTGAAGTAGATATTTTATATCTTTGCAGATGTAATTTTATATATAAATATATATATATTTTATCTCCTCTGAGGGCTCTGAGCTAAAGCAGCACAGTGACAGCTGTTGAGATACCTCCTCAGGCCTTCCACTAGATCATGATTGGTCTACTGCACCAGGTTGGGTTGCATATATTTGAGCAGGGTTGTCAGAATTTTTTGTTTGGTTCTTACTGAAATCCCTGGCAAAGCTTTTACAGCAGCACTGAGAGGATGGGAATAGGCTTGGGATGTTCCAAAGGCCTGCTGTGTGAGATGTCCTTTCAGTGTCCTGGTGTCTCTGGACCATTAAGTCTCCTCGTCAAGGTATTTGCTGACATCTATTAAAAGTCAGAAAATTACAGTAAGTCCTCTAACCTTGAATTCCTCTGGAAGGAAAATATTTTTCTTGGTGCATCCTGACCATAAGCCATCATTTCCTATTCCCATGGGCATGGGGAGTGCAGGACCCAAACCAGCTGGTTAATAAACAACTGATCTGAGATAGAGGAGGGAGGGTGATCAGACAGGTTGTATTCAGAGTTATTAAACATATAATGTTAATTAGAGTGTGAAGACATGAAAGAGGTGAGGCCTGGGGACCACCAGGTACCATAACAAGAGGACAGTAACAGCTCCTGCCCAGAGATGGCTGGGGAAAATGTGGTAAATGTTGTTAATTTTGATAAACGTGATTAAGATGCTGAAAAATGCAATTCTCCACGAATAGGTCAGAACTATTTTTGAGCAGAAAATAAAATGGAAGCTCCTTATAATTTTCATATAAAAGCAGGAGTCTGAGTTGTTAAGAGCAGAATGTGGATGTCATCTAGATTTAACACACAGGGTGGGTTTATTTTAAGGCACATGTGATAGGCAAAAATATCTTAATTTAAATCATGGTCAGTTTTCTGATTTTTTTTTTCATAATTCTGTTGAGGTCTGGATGCTTTCCCATAGTTATTTAGAGTGATGATCATGAAAAATCTGTTGCCAGCTTAAAATATGGTAGAGTGGATGCTTGTTTAATACTGTTGAAAATCAGCCAAGATGTATCTAATTCTGGACTGTAGTGTTATGTTGTATGGTTTTATTTGTGGAATTCTTGATTTATCAATGGTCGACATTCCTGTGTAATGAACTGTGTAAGTACAGTCATTATGTATGGTAACATATGATTCAAATCTTAGTTTTAATTAGAGAATATGAGGTTGAGAAGACAAACTCTTTGTCAAGATGGAAACATGCGACTTGATTTCCAGATTAGTCCTCAGTAAAATTTGGTCAGTCATAGTTACATGACAATAATTTAAAGAACGTTGTAATTTTCCTGATCTTTGATTTGTTACGTGACAGACATCATTAAAACACACATTTTGCTTAAAAATTAATTCAGGCAAGTTAGAACTGGAATCAAGATTATTTTTAGTCAGTATGTATTTTGTTTCCAGCATGTATATATGTGCAAAGAATTGAAACTGTGATTTGATTTGATTTTAGACTACCATCCAAGCTTGCTCAGTTTATCAGATGAATACCAGCTGGTGCATCCGACAGCCAAAACTAGAAAAATAACCTCATTTAAAGATGGAAATCCCTATTCATGAGCCCATTTCAGAGCCTTTGCTTTCCAGCAGGACTGGTTGAGCAGCATGTTCTGATCATCGGGGTAGTTTTGGTTTTCAAAGACAGATGGTCATTGTGTTTAATGTCTGTGTATTAATGTTCTGTTGATAGAAGTATGAGTAAGTTGCTAATTTCTCTGGGAAAATATAATTAAACTGTCAAGATCAGGCTATGTGTGACCTGTGCTGTGTTTGCTCCAGATTCAATTAGCTTTGCAAAATCACTGTGAATTTTTACCTGCTTCCTTGGATTGAGGGGAAGAAAATTCCTTTGTTTATTTAGGATGAGTAGAAAACCAGTCTTATTTCAGCCTTTAACTTGGATTTTTCTCAGTACTAATGTTCAATAATTTCAAATATAGGATGGGTGGTATTCAGCTCAAGATAATCTCAAGAGACTTCTCAAACTTTTTGCTGTGAAATCAAGCATTTTGGTATGATTTCAGACTACATTGTCAAGTTGCCATGGATGGCAGCTTTCTGGTTTCTGCCTCGAATCTTAAAGCTTTAAATCTTTTTTTTCTTTGTGGATTTTAGCCTGACAGAAAAATACTGCAGCTAAAATGTGTGTTGCTGTAGCTGAAAGTATTCATTCCTTATATGGGCACTTTTACATATTAGAGTGACAGGGAGGTGCTTAATTCTGCGAACTGAAAGTGTCGACAATATTGGGATTTTTTTTTTATGAACCATTCTTACCTGTCTCAGTAATTCCTACATTAGGTGGGAGCCCTTCTCTTGGGCATTCACTCAGCTGGATTTGATTTAATGCTTCTTTTTTGGTGCATTCATGCACTAGGGTGTTTAAAAATTGAGTTAATTTGTTTGCCATACACTTATGGGTTTAATAAAATATAAGAAAAACTCTTTTTAAGAAATATTTGAACATGGATGTGAAGGATGTTAGAGGGGTGTCAAATGTGCAGCTTTTTGCTGGTTTACACTTCAGTTGTTTTTAACAAATTCTTCTGCAGAAGAACTCAGTGGTTGTTACCTACCAGAGGTATATAAGCAAGAAATTATTTGGGACTGCAGGATGACTAATTTGTGTCTGAGTTAATTAGCTACCTGCTCTCCTGAGTGTGTAGTTTTTAAGTGTTTGCTTATTTGGCTTTGTGACATTATTATCAACTTGTACTTTTTAATAGCATTTCTTTGTTCTCTTATCTGGAAATTTCATAATGTTTGTTCATTCTCAGCTGTCTGAGCAGCTCTGTCCATGATGGCTTCATTCAGAAATTGTCTGAAGCAGTGGAAAGGTCCCAAATACAGAGAATTACCAAAAACTGCTTAAATTGGATAATTTCTGTTATGGTGATGGATGCACTGGAACAGTAAACATGCTATAAGAAATGTGTGGTTGAATTGATTCTGTTCAGGGCTGAGGATTGTTCAGAAGAAAAGGAATCAGCAGTTGGTTACAAAATCAGTGAAAGGATCCATGGGCAAAGTGTGTTTTCCTGCTGATCTGTATCATTGTGACACTCTCAGTGGGTTTTCTTTGTGTTGTTCCTGATGTAAATTACCCAACTCTGTTGGCAAAAAGCTTTCATTATATTATTGTCTTTATGGTGGAACTTGGGAATATTCCTATTCCACGTCCTGGTTTACTTTTGTAAATCTGGATGGCAGTTTGGAGTTGATAGCTGGCAGTTCCTAGCTGGACTTTATGGGCAAAAATCCCACTTGGCACCAATTTTGGCTTCATGGGCAAAGGCAGAAGGAGTCTGAAGCAGTTGGCAGGAGGGACTGTGTTCTCCAACATCCACAAGAAGGAAACCAGCAGGGCTGAGTGGTAACTGGTCAGTTACTGGTTTGGGAGGGGAGAGTTCCCTTCTCTCTGCCAAGTCTAACAGAACGTGGGGAAACAATGCTGATATGATAAAAAGAAAAGGAGTATTTTTATAATTTTTTTTAAAAAATATTATGACTTGCAGCTATGTCACAGTCCATAGATTTTAACACTCCAAACTTATTATCTTCAGAAACCCTGACTGAATGTTGCTTCTGATTGAACCATGCCAGTTGGTGATTTGTGTGTTTAATCAAGAGGGAATGATTCTAAAAGTGATTCTCTGCCACCAGAGCTGTTTGTACATTAGTCTCTAAATGTATTTGTTGTGATACAACATGTCAGAATTTATAACTTTCATACAGTTCAATAGCAGAATTTACAAATATAATTAGAGGGTTAAAGGCATTTAAAGAATAAAAGCACTTTAATGACGCTCAGTTTTTATTGACAGCCCACTAATATCTGCTGTATTCACATAAAGATTTCTAATGTAATCCTGTGAGTAGATAAAAGCTCTGCTTTTTAAAAGCTCAGTGCAAAGCAGATTCATTGGATCCGTTTGTGGAATGCAGATGGGGAGTTCCTGAGCAGATGATGGGTTGTAAGTGCTTGTCTGCAGCTCACACAGCACAGGCCATTCCTGCTCTTTGTTTTACAGGGTATCACATTAAGGGATGTATTAAGAAGATAGATGGCAGCAAACTGAAACATTTATAAGGAGTTATTTTTAGTTATTCCATTAATGTTTTCCGCTTTCCAAAAATTGTAACGTTGCTGCTTTTGAAAGAAGAAAATTACTCACCTGAGGTGTTTGCAAGTACCCAGATTTGGACTGTTGAAAAGAGTTGTGGAGAATGCCAAATACATATTTTATGATCTATTTTTTCTTTTGCCTATTTAGGATCTAAGGAATAGAGGATTTTTTAGAATCACAGAATCTCAGAATGGTTTGGGGTGAAATGGACCTTAAAGTTCATCCAGTTCCACACCCTGCCATAGGCAGGGACACCTTCCACTAGACCAGGATGCTCTGAGCTTTGTCCAGCCTGACCTTGGACATCTCCAGGGATCCAGGGGCAACCACAGCTGCTCTGGGCATCCTGTGCCAGGGTCTGCCCACCCTTCCAGGGAACCATTTCTGCCCAGAATCTGATCCAGCCCTTCCCTGCTTCAGCTTAAGGCCATTCTCCCCTTGTGCTGTCACTCCATGCCCTTATGAAAACTCCCTCTTCAGGGACGTAAATCATGTGAAGTAATATCTAATAAAAGTTTTGCTTGATCTGTACCTGTTTGGGTTTAAATGCCATGCTGGTCTGTGTGACTGGACACTGAGAAATTTGTAGCCTGACCACTTTCTGCCAAAGGCTCAGTGCTTGGGCACTCAGGTAATTTGGGGCACAGGCAGAAGGGAATTTGAAGAATTCCAGCTGGCAGAGCCCAGGACAGGCTGTGTGGGAGCTGGGGTCTCTGGCAGAGGCTGTGGGATGTTCCTCCTGTCACAGGGATCCCCCTTAGTGCTGCAGGATGAGCTGCCTTTGGAGGTTTCCTTGCTTGACTGAATAAAACTTCCCTGCTCCCATGGAAGGGTTGTGCTGGTTACTGGCTCCTAAATTGTTTTTCAAGAGAAATGAAAAATTGAAAGCTTGGAGGTAATTGGCAGCCCTGAGAGATAAAATAAGGTTTTTGATTAATTTATGGAATGTCTTAGAGATTTACATACAAAATTATTAATCTAAAACCATAGGAGAAGTCACTGTTACTGTTCTGAGAGCACCACGAATCCCAAGTAAAGCTGTCAATTACTTCTCAGTATCCTCTTGCAAGAGGACAAAAAACCTGACTGATGCAGTTGAACACTTTCCTTTAAACTTGCAAATGCAAAATGGCCTCAATTGACTTTGATTCTTTTTTTTGGTGGATGACAAATGAGATATGTCTGTGTTTCCTTCTACTTGCTGGTTCTCAAATGAGATTTCTGCAACAATAGATTGGTGAAGGCTGTAATACAATATCGTCAGCACAAATAAAACACAGGCTGGGAATAGAATAGCTGCTCTCATCTTTTTCAGTAAGTGGCAAGATATATTTCTTGTGGCTTTTTGTTGATGAACTTCGTGGACATGATGACAGAGCAAAGGGCCGAGTACTGAACCCTTGATCTAGTGCTGGATCCCTCTTGGGAGTTATGTTTATGTAAGGGTTGGGTTTTTAAAAAACACAGTGGGGAGGTTGTAGGATTTTAGCAGGAGAACTTCATAGGATGAAGGGAAATATCCTTGTTAAATCATGTGCTGTATGATGTGTGTCAAAGGGCAGTATATCTGCTTTTCTTCTCCTCCCATTTGAAAAGTGGGTGAGAAGGAAGAGGCAGGTGAGCAAAGTTAGCATTGATTAGCAGCAATTTAAAAGCAGGAACATTCACTTTTTAGATGTCAGGTTGAAGAGTGGGGTCTGCCTGATGCTTACACAGTAATACTCTGGAAAAGTTGTGGGGTTTTTCTTGGGATGGGATTTTTTGTAGCTCTGCGTGTGCATCTGGACAGGGTGGGGCACAGAAGGTGCTGAGAAGATGCTTCTAAATTCTGTTGTGTTTCTTTATATCTTTCAGGACTTGCAGTGAATGGAGGAGGACACTTTTTGCTAGAGATTTAACCTGTCAAAAGATACCAAGGTAGGAGAATTTTGTTCTTCCAGCATCCCATGTGTTCTTTGCAGCATGATTGAATTGTTTAAATAGAGTTTCAGTTGTCTTCTGTTGTTTCATTGTTAAATTTGTGATCACCTGAAATTGGAACAAGGGCACTGTCTTTCTATATCAGTTTTACCAATTCTTAAACTGATTATATTAGAGAAAAAGATGTAAGCGCTTTCACATATTAGTGTTTGAGTATTCTCTTTTTCTGTTGGAGGTAGGAAAGGAAAGAGAATGAATGTAGTAAAACAATATGTGGGCTTTCATGTTATTTCTTGAGTTCATTCTGCTAACTAAAATATTGATTCTTTTTTGTCAATGCAATGTGTAATAGTGACACTGCATTCTGTAAAAATGTACTTTGATTTTTTAAGTTTTCAAGGTTGGGGTTTTTTTAATATAAAATTCAAAATATTCCATGTTCTGAGAAAATCTCCAGTGCTTGCCAAAGGATTGCCAGTCTCCAGTTTCATATTAAATATTATTGCAACTTGAGCAAGTTTGCAGAACAGACTTACAGCAGCTCCTTAAGTAAGTCTGTATTTTAAGATTTATCTTTGATTATTTAAAAACAAAGAAATTATTTTAGTTTCCTTTAATCTCTTCGGATAGACGAGTGCTATAACATTTTCTGACTTTATACATTGCCCATTTTTTTGTTTCTATTTTCTGTTGTACCCATTAATCTTCAAAATTAATTTCAGACTGATAGGAGCCTCAAGCAGAATGTCCAATATGGGACTGGTGTGATTTTGAGTGACAAGTTTTTGGATGCTCCATGTCACAGCCAAAAGCTGAAATGCAAGAAGCTCTCTGCATTTCAGTCTTGTGGTGGTTTGGGGCAGAATCAGAACGGTGGATTTTGCTCAGTGAAGTTGATTCAGCACAGGAAGGATGTGGAGCTATTGCAGTGAGTCCAGAGGAGGCACCAAAATGATCACAGGGATGGAGCAGCTCTGCTCCAGGAAAGGCTGGGAGAGTTGGGATTGTTCAGAAAACTCTGGGGTGACTTTATAGCAGCTTTTCAACACCTGAAAGAAGCCTGCAGGAAAGATTGAGAGAGACAAGGAGGAATGGCTTCAGTGACAAAGAGTAGGTTTGATTAGATATGAGGAAGAAATTGTTCCCTGTGAGGATGGGCAGAGCCTGGCACAGGGTGCCCAGAGGAGCTCCTGGATCCCTGGAAGTGTCCAAGGCCAGGTTGGACATTGGGGCTTGCAGCCACCTGTGATAGTGGAGGATGTCCCTGCCCATGGCAGGGAGTGGGACTGGGTGAACTTAGAGCTCCATTCCAGTCTTGGCCATTCTGTGATTCCAGCTGCAGGAAATGCCCTAAAATTTCTTTCAAGGCATTTTGGCAAGACTAAGCATGTGCAGAACTGTGCCACATTTTAGTTCAAGCTCAAATACTATTCACATAGTTGTTCATGGAGGCAGCTATTACCAATATTTAAAACCAAAGCAATAATTTTAACTGTTAAGAGCAACACAGAGGACACTAAAAGCACCACAGGTGAATTGATGAAAGTGAGGTGATGGCATTTCTAACTTTTGGTTTGTTACCATTTTTCTCCAAGGCTGGATAATTATGACATTGTATATAGAGAATGGAAGTGTCCTTTGGGAATTCAGTCTGTATCATTAATCTAGAATTAGAAACCAGGTTATGCAAAATGACAAAGGCTGGTTCAAAATTAAATTTCCTGAATTTCAAGGTCATCACATTTTCATGTTGAGGAGAGAACTGACTTTTGGCTTTTTCCTAGTGAGTGATTGCATTCTTTCTGCAGTGTTTCTGATCTCGTTTCAAATAGGTGTTAAATGTCAACACTTACATAAAAAGTATTGCTGGAGAAATCTTTTTCCTAGAAAAGTAAATTCAAATGTTGACTGAAAAGTTGTGGTTGCAAAGTCTGTTAGTTGGTATTCTGTGGCTGGCAGGGATATCTGATGAGGATTGTTACTGTTTGAGAGTAGTGAGTTTCTCTGGATTCAGAGTGAGTCATAAGCTGTCTGTCAGTGCAGTCTTTCTCTGAGAGCAGCCGTGATTTTGTTCTCCTTTGTCCTTACTTGAAGTATGCCTGTGTTCCAGACAAAAGGAGAAACAACCTCCTGTTAGCAGAGAAGGGGAAGCTTGAGCCTGGGGTTGAGCATTGCACCTCCCTGCTGGTGTTCTTCTGCCTCACAGCTCCGGATTAAAACAGCTTAACCCTCTGGAAGTGCAGTTTTCCAAGCACAGCACCAAAATGAGCAGTTCTGCTAAGTTCTGTGCGTTTCCATGATAAT
This sequence comes from Cettia cetti, assembly GCA_013401135.1. NCBI lineage: Eukaryota > Metazoa > Chordata > Aves > Passeriformes > Sylviidae > Cettia > Cettia cetti. Next base: position 54,555 of record VZUI01053830.1, read on the forward strand.
AAAGTGTTTGTCTCCTCCTCCCAGGTCTTAACTGTATAAAAATTACCTCTGAACATAAATGCCACAGACTTCCAATGAACATAATCACCAGAGACTCATCAAGAAATTTGTCTGGCCACATCTACCTCAGGGCTCTTGTTGGGAACTTCACAAACAAGGAAGTACTACTTCGTTATGCTCTCAAAATTGCTTTTTAACTGGAGCATTAACAGCTGCTTCATTTGATAAAATAAAAGCAGGGATTGAGGCCAACCTCCTGCTTCCTTGTGAAATGTTACGTTGACCTGCTGCACACATTTTTCCAGTGGGAATACTGTTAGGTGTTTTACGGGTGTATTTTTATGGATTTCCATCAAAGATAGCTGGAGAAGCAAAGACAAAGGAAAGAGCACAAGTGCAGGGGTTTTAGGATTACAGGAGTCAGTGCAGGATCTGTAGGAAAGGCAATGCAGAAATCTCCAAATATTTTGTTTAAGAGTGGATTGGCAGATTGGCTTCACGTCAGCCCCCCCGTGATAGTTATTAGTGGTCAGGCTTTTGTGAGGAAACACAACATCAAACAATTAATTTTGTTGTTTTAAAGCCTATTAGAGAACTCTGTTTAATAAACCCTTAATTGCTTAAAGATCTCTACTTGGTAGGGTTTAGTGCTTTTAATACCTTTGTTGTTTTCCTATTTCCAAATAATCCTAGAAGTTCTTGGCAAGCTTGCTGGGTCTCAACAGTGCTGTTTTCACTCCTAAAGTTCCTGGAAATATTTAATCTCTAAACTTAATCTCTAAATTCTTATGAATATACATTTCCTTTGACTTCATTGTTGTTGTAATCAGTTATTCCCACACCTGTGGTGAGTCAGAGTGTTTTGGGAGGCAGAATTTAATGGATTTGATCATCATGGAGCTTCTTCCACTTCCTGCCAGTTCTCAGTGCCATCCCAGTCCTGTGAGCACTGAAGTACAGCTTAAACCTTCTTCAGTCCTCGTCATCATCCTCTGGAATTTCAGAGCAATTTAAAATAAGAGTTCAGGTTTGAATAATTAATTTGAAGAGCTGGAGGAGTCTCAGTCTGTCAGCAGTTACAGGCAAATGCGTACAATACCTGTTATTTGTGGAGTAAAAGCTTGAAAGTCGAGCCCTGTTGTGTGTTTTGTTTCCATTTTTCAATTTATTTCATCGTGTGATAATTAGTTTTATAAATCTGTCACTTGTGTAAAGTCCATTAGCTCTTCCTTGAGCTTGAATGCTTTTTGGAAATGATTCACTAATTTCTGGAAAGTTAGGGGTTTGGTTGTTTTGTTTTGTTTTTTTTCCACAAAATGTTCATTTAGACTTTACATGTCATTAAATCCTAAAAACTAATATTCAGAAAGGATCCTTTTTCTGGTATATAAGTTATTTGTTACACACACTTCTTAATTTCTACTGTAGTGAGTTCAGCTTCCCTCATGAGAACAGCTAATCTTGTGCTACCAGCAACCTTTGAAATAAAATATTTTGAGCACCAAGCTTTTCTGTTACTTTGCACAACTGACTATATTTTCCATCAAAGGACTTTTGGGTTTTGGTTTGTTTTTTTTTTTGAAAATGACCCTTTAAAAACAATTTTCTTACCATTATCCCTTTGGGGAATTCAGGGAAGGTGTACTGAAAGAATGTGATGCATCAGGATCTTCTGATTTGGAGAGAAGCTGATAAATAAAGGAATAAGCAGTGAGTTTCTCACTGAAAAATGTGCTTTCATTGAAGTTTGCAAATACTTCTACTTTATAACATTGTAATTATTTATAACATTATTATTTATAATAATATGTTTAATCTATTAACATAATGTATTGAGAATTTTTGACTCCATAGTGTTCATAGACCTTTGCTGAATATTAAGAAGGTTCTGGAAGTAAATTCTGTCTTATTGCTGCTGCCTGACCCAGAGAGTGAGGTAATGGAGCTGACACAGGCTTGTACTTGACTTTTCAACTACAAATTCATACCCAAAGAGGCAGCTGACAGAACAGTTGAACCACCTCCAATTAGGCAAGATGATGTTTTTCTTTTTTTATTTTTTGGGGAGGTTAAGTTGTCTTTTTCACCTGTTCAGGTAAAGCTCTGCACACACTCTGTGCTGCTGACAGCTGTGAGCATCACTGTGCTGCACAGGAAGCCTGACTGCTGCAGGGAGTTCTCCTGGCTGAGATTGGGCACATGGATAAAGAGCTTTGTTTCTTTTAAAGTGTTTGTTTGTAAGATCAAAATGTTTACAGTGATTTTATTTCCTACATATGTCCCTCTGTATGTTTATTTTCACTGCAGAGGTGAGGAAGGAACTGAACACTTGAAGGGAAAATCAAATTCTTAAGAGATGTACATTGCACATAAGACTTAGGATGCATTCCCTTCCTCCTTTTGTAGTTAGAGATTTGTTTTATTGGAAAAACCACAGAATTTTAATCTCAAAATATACATTTAATGGCCTCTCACTCTGACGTGCATGAAATGTGCCAGCAATGTTTGTACGACTCACTGGACATCAAACACTCTTTTGAACAAGAGCTTAGCTTTGCTAATCAGCTTTATATAAAATAATAAAATTTTATTTTTGGTGGGCTGTTCAGAGAGGAGGAGAATACAGGGATCTGGCTGTTCTACTGGTGGTATAGAGGCAAAAAAATTCGCTTTGATCTTGTAATTCTGTGTCTGACAGACAATCTCTTTATAAAAAGAAGCAAAACTGACTTCTGTGGGCTGTAATAATGTGTAGCCACCCAAAGCATGAGGTGGTATTTGCAGCCTGTCCACAAACTCTGTCTTAAAATTAAGAAAACACTGAAATAGGCCTTAGTCATGCCAAAGGATTTAATGAGATGTCGCTGCCTTGTTCAAGCTTAGCATTTTGTGCAAGTTTGCAGAGCTCAGTCTGCCTCTGCTCCCTCCTGTTTGAGTTTTTTTTCCTCATCTTATTTGTACTACTGCCTTCTCATGCTCCAGAAACTTATTGTTTGTGTATTTCATTGAAATTTAGATTTGTTAGAAGATCAGACAACATGTGACAGTGTGTCTGGACATAAACCAGGAGATTCTTGAGCTGTTTTTTCTAAAAATGCTGCATAGAGATTATATCTTTTTTATTCATCTGCTGATACTCTTGGGAGCCTTGTGCTCGTACAATGCCTTCATTTTGTTTGGTAAATTTAAAAATTACAAGATAAAGGAAAAATCAAGTGGGGTGTGAAGGATCCCCATCACATTCCTGCAGTTTTTGCTTCTGCTGACAGAGCTGCTGCTGATCCTGGAGAAAGGCATTAACCTGGGCTCTGAGGTGCATGAAGGAGTTCACGGGGTAGGATGATAAATATTTCTGATCCAGCTCTTCCTAATACTGTAATTCTGTTTGCTGTTTAATGCTTCTAATTCCATGAACTAATACAACCAACAGGATTTTTAATTTAGAGTGCTTATTCTTAAATATTACTTCAGGCTTAGTGGTGATGGCTGAAGAGGAAGAGCTGTGACCATGTTTGCTTAAAGCCTCAAAGAGACAGAGTTGTGCATGAAAATGAAAACCAGCAGCTGATTTTGGTCACCTGCTCCTCTGCTTGTGAACACCTTAAATAATCAAGATAAAAGTCTAATGAGTGCTTACACTTAGAATGCATCAATATGTCAGGAACCGTGTCAGGAATTGCAGCTAAAGCAGAGTCACAGAATCACTGAGAAGTTTGGCTTGAAAGGACCTTAAAGAGCATCTAGTTCCACCCCCTGCCATGTGCAGAGTCATGTTCCTGTAGTCCAGCCGTCCCCTGGGAGCTTGGAATTAGTCCTTGGGGTGTCCCTTGGCTGGTAACCCCAGGTCTTTATGCAAGACATCATTTCTCTCTCCATTCTGGGGTTCTTAGGAGCAAATTCCTGGAGGTCCTGTCTGTTGTCCTATGCAGAGCCTAAATTCAGCCCTAGTAGCAGCACAGCACTTCCTGGCCCTGTGTGCCATGTGCAAAATACAATATAATAAGGTAAATATAATTATTAGCAAACTTGGCATGGCCTAGGCTCAGGCCAGGTGACTTCTTTCTCAGAATTTGGTTGAATTCAGTTGTAACTCAGCACTGGTGGCATAGCTCTGCTCAGTTCTCTCTGAAGGGCAAGCCAGCATGGGGAAAGTCCCTAAACAATTGTCTGAATTTTTTTTTTATAGTCTTGTAGCAGTGGGATGCTCAGAAGGGGACCTAAGCCTCGTTGGGAATGAGCCTGAACACCAGCTCCTTGTGTTTGGTAGCAGAAGGGTGCCAGAGGATGCTCAAATGACTCATAAATGCAAAGGAAATTCCAATTACACAATTTAATACTCATCCATGCACGCATACAGATTCCCAAATCTGTTTGTGGAATCTTGTAAGTGATTGGGAACTTGAGTCAGGAAAGGCTGCAGTTGCTGTCATCCCTTTGTGCTTACTGGGATGTGTGTACTCTGTTCTGCTGCCCTGGAATGCTGGTGTCTCTCAGAAACTGAGTAAATCATATTAAAAAGACTTTTGGTGACTTTAAATTTATGTATAAAGCTCTTTGAGCTCTACTATTAGATTTGAAAATATCAGACAAACGTGAAGAAACACAAGATGGCATTTACTGAGCATCCTCCAAGAGGAACCAAATATTGTTACAAGAGGAAAAATTCATTATTTATTTTCACAAGATGAATGTGTTACCTTGCAAGTATGGAATATCGTGTATACAACAGAAAGAAAATTGTGGTTTATTGTATGTACTGATCAAAGACTCTTTACAATTCTTTTGGTCTGGTTTGAACTGCTTTTGTTGTAGGTGTTTTGATGCTTTACATGCTTTAATAAGTGGCTGTTCCCCAGCACAGGCTGTCAGTGTGCTTGGTGATCCCAGACACCCTTTTATCTTCAGCAATACTCAGACAACCTTTTTTTCCCCCCACCCTCGAGACATATACAGCAAGGAAAATATAGGGATAATGTTTCTGTTTGATTTTTTTTTTTGTCAGTTACTCGGGATTTGAGTGACTTGTCTCCTCATGACAATTTATTCAACTTGCAGGAGAATTTGACAGTCAACCAGCCCAGGAGCTGCAGAGCATCTGGAGTCATGGTTGATGCCAGCAGGATTGATTTTCTGAGCTATAGGAAGGGCAGCAGCTCCTTCTGATGGGTTTGGCTTTAATAGTGATGGGAAATGGAGGCAGTTTGCTAAATGCTGTCTCTCCCACTTCTGTGTGCTGATAAATTATCTGGCAAAATAGGTTGGCTCTACCAGCAGCACTGGAATTGTGTTGTCCTGGAAATAAAGCCTGGATAACTGAAAACAAACAATGGTTTTATGTGGATGTTGTTGTTAAGAACTGTTCTGACAAAATAATTTCCCATCATTTTATCTTGGTTTTAACGCTTCTTTCCCTCTTCTCCATAACAGCTTCCTGTTGTCCAAATGTTGATTTTGTGTCTGTTTCTGCTTTCTGCAGCATTTGCAATAAAGAAAGGGGAACGGGATCGCCATGTTTCGAAACAGTCTCAAGATGCTTCTCACAGGAGGGAAGTCAAACCGCAAAAACAGGTCCAGCGGTAAGTCCTCGTCACCCCCTGGTGCATGTGGAATGCTGGCACTTCTGAAAACGTTCCTTTTATGTGTGTTTTGCTCTTAGCAGGACTTTCTTCTTGTTGATGAGTAGATGTACTCTTGTAGGCTCCAAACGTCATTATAATTTATTTGAATATTGTGCTGTACTTTGAATTCGGAGCTGGATGTATATTTGTTTTAGCATATATGTAAACTATCATCTGGTTTTATTGGGGAGATAAGGATGCAGGGAAAACCAAATAAGAGTTAGACATAATCTTGCAGTAAACAAGCATCAAGGTTCACATTTCGTTAATGGAAAGGAAGAAAATTTTCTTTTTTCTGAGATGTCTGTCAAAACTTGTGGCGGTGAAACCTGCTTAATTACAGCCAAAACTTGTGAGAGCAGCAGCAATTTTCTTTTAAGCTTTTAGTTTTAAACAAGAGGGAGAGAGGAATGGGAATAGTTGAAATTAAAGGAGAAATTGCCCAAATTAAGTCATCATTTATGTCAATTTTGTTTTTCCACCGTCTCAGGAAAGGAGTTTACAGTTAGTATAGGTTCATGTGGCTTGGCCTGTTTCATCTGTGGCAGAGATTGGGAGAGATTGTAATTGTAAAACAAAACATTACAAAAACATTGATAGGCTTTTATTTAACTTCCATAGCTTTTTCCAAAAACTGAACTGTTGGCAGGATAACAGCTTTTAATTAGATCATTCATTTTCAATTTTAAAGCCATCTGGCAGCACATTTTTAGTATTTTGGGGTACAGTGTCTATTTGTGCTCGTGCATCTGTGTTAACATGGATATTTATGTCATTGATGTTCATATGGATGTTCCTTGAGAAACCAGAGGTGAGGCTGAGGAGACTGATGGTAAAAGCAGGGGGAAAATGAGCAGTTTTCCCTTGGTTTAAGGAGGTTGCTCTGTGTTTCTTCCACTGCCAGAATTAATAATTAATATCTTCCTGCCTGTGTTGTGTTTGGGAGAGGAGAGCTGTGATGCTTTGCTGTGGGGCAGCACTGATGCCTTTGGCTTTGGACATTTGATCTCTTATTTCAGTGTTGGGTGATGCTGAAGGAGCTTGTCCTGGGAAGTTCAAGCACGCATCGTGCTGTTGTAGTTGGTGTGGCTCTCAGAGCAGGTGAAAATCTGTTTTGCAAAGGTACCATGTGAGTTCAGGCCTGAGGTGATAGCTGTTTATGGAGAAGATTTCCTTCCCACAGGAACACCTCAATCTCTTGTAGCAGCAGTGGTTAGTGCCAGGGAAGTGCTTGGATGAAAAGACAGGTTTGTGGAAGACACGTGAGCAGATGGCTCCATCCTCTTGTGATTTGTTTCACATTTACTGTTTGAAAGTACAAGTCCTTTGATGATACCTTTAGAAAATTGTACGTAGACAAATCACCTTAAGTTGTGATTTCTGTATAAAGCCCTCTCTTTCTCAGATGTCTTGCTAACAGACCATAGTATTCCTTTTGGCTTATCTCCCAGAAGCAATATTAAGGATTTTGTATATGCCAAAGCTCTGCAAATACGTGTTTCTTCTTTTGTGAATGAAAAATGTCAATTCTGAAGTACTGAGATTTGACAGTCTGATTTGGGACAAAGCAGAAGAAAAGATGGGTTTTCTTCTTCCTATATTGGAAACTAATCTGACAGAACTGAATTGATGAGGTTCTCTCTAATGCCTAGTGACTTCACTGTATGTTTCATTTACTGCAATTCTGCCCCTGAAATAAGTTGCTCTGAGAAGGTTTTTTTTTTTTAACATTCTTCAGGGCAAGAGAGGGAATGGGAAAATGAGATGATAGGTTTGTTATATTGTTTGTGACTAAGTGGCAAACATCCCTGCTCTGCATAATAATTTTTCATGTAGTTGTTAATCTTCCAAACCCTGAGAACTGTGGTTAACATTTATTTTACCTCAGCCAGGTTGGGTTTTCCCCTTTGCTGCTTGATGGTGTTGTGATTCAGAAACACAGAAAATATTTATAAAAGAAGAATACAATTACATGCATCTGAATGTACAGTTATGTACAGTAGTGCCAGTTAAAATAAATAAATTTCTACTGCAACACCAGCAATGTTTGATCTCCTCTGATTAATTCTGGGTGTCCTTTCAGAGCTCCAGTGCTGTGGTTTCACAGTTTGTGCTCTGGACAGAGTGCTCAGTGCACATGTGTGTGCACATAACTTAATGTTTTGTCTTAAGAAAAATTCTCCCGTGACTCAAGAGCACTCAGGATGATTTCCAGTAATGCCTTGAGGACATAAAATGCCTGCAACAGTGTTTTGATTAGGTTGGGGTTTTTTTCTGATATAAATGGATATTCCCCAAAGCTGTCAGCAGCACCTGTGGTGCTGAAATGGGATCTCAGTATAGTTGCAGATTACCTTTGTTTTTCCAGTGTAAATTTGAGATACATAGAAGCTTTCTGATTCATTTATATCCAGGCTATATTTTGTAAGGTGTGTTTGTTTTAAAGTGTAAAAGGACTGTGTTTTTCTCCATTCTGTTACTCCTTCTGGATAAAGATCCAGCAGGATTGTTGTGGCAGATCCCTATGGCCAGGGCTACCAGAAATATTAACCTGCAGACAGCCAAACCTGCTTGTAAGAAATGTTTGTGGCTTCTTCCCCCCTAATTCTGTTCTTCCAGGGCAGTTTTGTTCTCAGAATCCAGAGTCCATGAGGTTCTCTGTTGTTTTCACTTGTTTTTATCAAGGACCTGTCTCATATTTTTCTGCAGTTTTCTTGCTTGTATTAATCATTCCTTGGTCTGGGTGTATATTGAAGTAGTGCACATTAAATCAGTCCACTTGTATTCATTGCAGTATCCTGTTAGGAAAATAAATCCATATAATGGATCCAATCATTCCACCTGTTACAGTTATCCTTGTCCTTTTCTGAGCAGATGGACTATTTCCCTCTTACATTATTACATTAAATTAATGCTGCAGTAAGAGTTTGGATTCCCTTTAGAACCTGGTAAAATTCAGCTGCAAAACTGCACATTTTGTTTGGTTTTGTATTTCCCTTCACTTTGAGAGGAGTAGGCCCAAGAATTTCTGACAGGCTGAGATAAATGTAACAGTAAACAAAAGGAAAGAAACGGGGAAAAAACCAAACCAAACCAAAAAACTCCCAAACAAACAAAAAACCCTCCCCAAACACACAGAAACAAAACCCCAAAATAGACAAATACTCTGAATATCTAAGGCATGTAATCCTTAGCCCAAAGGTTCTGCTTTTCCCTCCTGAGTTAGTTAGGAATTACATCTTGCTTGTTCTTAACTATAAAATGCACAGTTTTTATCTGGAGCTTCCCAGCCAGGAGCCTGCCTGTCATTCAGAATATTTTTGGTGCAGGGTTTTAAAAAACCTCTTCTTTCCTGGTTCACAGAAGACCCAATTACTTCTCACTTGCAATGTATTTATAGGGCTTTTTGGAACCTGCCTCTTTATATTTTAATTCCAGGACTGAAAGAGCCCCTGTCAAATTCTCTTCTCCTTCAATTCCTGCCTTTTGGAGATAAAAGGCATTTTTGTGAAGGTCTCATTTCTGCGTGGCCAGATCTCTGTGCTGTTTCTCCTCTATCTGATCTCTTGTGGAAGTCTGAGGATAACTTCTAACCCAGAAGAGTTTGAGGGTCACAATTGCTTTTTCAGTTTCATTTCTGAAAGAAATTGCTGAGTGATGAGGTCCAGTTGGTGGATCTTAGAGATGTTGGGTAGCTTAATTTAAGAAAGTGTTAGAAGTGAGATACTAAAAGACCCATCAAATATTATGGTCCTGACTACTGTATGCACATGTTCAAGGTATTCCATCCAAATAATAATAATGTGGATCCTGTTCTTCTGCAAAAATGGCTGGTTTTTCATAAATCCATTTTTAAACAAGGCTTGAGTGTGTTTAAACATAAAAAAATGACAAATCCTCTGAGCACAGTAGAGTTTGTCCTTGAGTTTGTTTGAGCATGAACTGACCTTTCCTGAAAGTTTGTTTTGCATTTATGTAATTCAGTTTTTTCCTTCTGAAGAAGGCAGGGTATTGGTAAGATGCTGTTTGGTTCCTAGTATTCTGATTTATTTGATAAAAATATGTCTTGTTGATGTACCAAACTCTCTTCCCAGACAAAAACAAGATGTTTGGACAATGAAACTTCTGCTTCTCTCCTGCACCACTATTGTAGAAGGAATTTTAACAGCCTATATTACAAAAATATGTATTTATTTCCTTCTGATTCACAAATATCAGACAAGATTTTCACATGTGTGACCGTCACCAACTCTCAGAACGTGCAGAGCCAGAAGTTCCCCCCTGAGCCTCCTTTTCCCCAGGCTGAGCCCCTTTCCCAGCTCCCTCAGCTGCTCCTGGTGCTCCATTCCCTTCCCTGGACATGATCTTTCTTGTAGTGAGGGGCCACAGGACTCTTTATTTTGGATACATGTGGGATTTTGTGGCGTTACTCCCATTTCCTGACAGATTTGTGATGAATTATTGGTGCTTTATGGGGGCTGAGCCAGTAGAGGGAGCAGAAGTTTTCCATCAAATCCCATCGAAATTCCTGTGCTGGTGTGCAAAGGGGATGAAGTTACATTTCCCACATCAAATGACCTTGTCTTCTCATATTCAACATAAAAAAAAAAAAAAAGTTTTTTAATGTATAATTCAAAGAGAATATACACACTCATTTCAAAGGGAAATAGTTTCAATTTGAGGGATTTGTTCAGCCAAAGTGTTGGGAAAGTTGAATGTCCTTACAGAATGTCTGAGGAAGCCTTAATATCTGTATATCTCTAATAGTTCAAAAATACAATCAAATATTTTTTAAAAAAATGTTTATTTCAGTGAATTCAACATTTTCATCTGGAAAATCAGTAAGGAATCACTGAGGTGTCTAAAAACTTGGGGATTCTCTGCTGGAAGAGGCCTGGCCCCAGGAACAAACTTGGATTCCTTGCCTTAAATCAAGGATTTAAACAAAACCTGAAATCTAGTATCTTAAAAGGGATTTTTGGATTTTATAGAAGCAATCTAAAAGTTACGTTTCTCACAATTCTAGAAACTTACTAACTATTGAATGTTTCTAAATAAATAAATAGTTTCAGAAATATTCAACACATGCAGATGTTCCTGTGTTCACTCATATATAATGAAAGAAACCCTACTGTACTTAGTGTCTATTACCCAGCTCCATTTTCATCACAATCTCCTCTATATAATTAATCCCTGTTAGTCTTGATGTGCCTTTACTTAAATCTCCACCCAAGATGTGAGATTTTCTCATAACACATTTTTCCCCAGTTCCTAAAGATAAATATTATTTATATTCAGTGTTGCTTGTCCCTGGGAAGTGTTAGTGCAGATTGTTTATTATATTGACAGATGTTGAATCCATATTGATCCATTTGAGGATTATATTCCAGGTGTGACTGGTGTATTTATTTTTGAGGCATTTTTAGGATCAGCACTGCATATGTGAAGTGCTTTTCCAAGATGCACGTTGCACATGGTTCACATAAAGCATTTCTTGGCTGCAGGAAATACCTGTGCCAGGTGTGAGGGATGACTCTGCAATTCCATCATTAAATTCTCTTTTTGGAGTTGCAGTTGCCCTTCCTTTTTTCTTCTTTTCCTTAAGGAGTAAATGTCTATAACTTACTAATACTTTTAATGGAAAAAACTCATTTTTTCTTTGTGAGAGGATTGACTTTTAAGCTGCACCTTTTCAGAAGTTTGTCCTCTTCAGCCTCTTCTACTGCTCACACAAACTTCTCCTCTCAGCATGTCTGTGAGGACTATTTTTTTTAGTATCAGATATATTTTTAGATAACTCATGGATAATTTTTGCTAGAGCTTCCATCTATAACTGACCTATTTGAAAGAATTGTGGAAATTTTTGCTGCAAGATCTTTCTGAAGAAGGAGGATTTATGTTTCCCTTTATATAATTTTCTTTTGGAGGATGAGATCAGTATAGAAGCCGACCCATATTCTCTAAGCATACAAAGACCCCTCAAAACCTAAGCAAGTTATGGACATGATTTTATTAGAAGCTTTGATAAAGTGTCCAGATCTCAGCAAAACATTTTGGTTTTTTTGTCATCTAAATAGGTTTGAAAATTTTCTTTAGGTGAATTCAGGATGATTATCAGCCATCACTTCTCCTCTGAGACTGTTACTGATTTGCTGATAGATGTGCACTCAGTGCTCTGGGTGACAAGGTGGGGGTCATTCACAGGCTGTACTCAATGTCTTGGAGGTCTTTTCCAACTTTATGGATTCTATGCTAAGGGATTCAAAGGGTTGGAAAGTGATTGGGGAGCTGGATTTTAATGATTTTAATAACCCAGGTCTGGGCTATAGTTCCATCAAGAAAAATATTCCACCCTCAACACCCACAGCCGTTCCTGCATCCCTCCCCTGCACCCTAACACTCCCACCAAGGAGTTATTTTCATGAAAAAACATTTTCATGTTTTGTTCCATTAGTAATTTAACACAGTTCTCTAATATTTTTAATTATCATAGTAATTCATATAATACTGATTAAAATCATAGCACTGCAACAATGCTATTTCTAACCATAACACCAAATTTTACCACAATAATAATTTTATAGCAACAACAACAATAATAGTAATAGTTTTATAATAGAATTAATCATAGCATAATAATAATTGGTGATGGTGGTGCATATTGTTTTCTCAGGCAGAAAAATACTCACAAACTAAACAATCAGGCAGGACTTTTGATTAAAATAATTGTTTTCAGTGCCAGCTCTTCTCTCCAGCTCCAGCTGGGGAACACTTTGCCCCTTCCCAGGCACACCTCAGCCTGGGAGAGCAGCAGGCACATCATGTGGCACGTGTCATTCCTTACCAGGCTGGAATCCATCGGGAATGCTGAGAAGAAGATTTGCAGCTCCCTCTCCTACGCCGGCATCGCTGCGGAGCTTCCAGGCTCGGGCTCAGCCCCGGCTCCTGCAGCGGCAGCACCGGCAGCTTCGGGATCCTCCTGGTGGGCTCTAGCCCCTGGAGCTGTTTGATTTATTTATTTTGAGGGGTTTTTTTCCCTCCTGTGTCTCTGTTTTGGGAGCACAATGGCAGTTGGGAGCCACATCTCCAGATGCTGTGCTGTGCACACAGGGATGCTGCTGCAGGGATGCTGGGCTGGGCTGGAATCGGATCCGTCCCTGACGGCTTGACTGGCTTTGTGTGAGTCTTCTGCCTTTTCCAGATACAATTTTGATACAATATGGATTTAAACTACTGATTTGTCAGCTCTTACAGTGGAGTGTGCTCTGCCAGTTGCTGTGAGAGCAGCAGCACATCCAATGCAGTCGGTTCCTGCCGCAGATTCCCCAGCATGCGTGGAGCAGCCTCACCTACCCTTGGATTCTTCTGCCTTTAAAAATTGCTTTGTCAGATCAGAGATCTTGAGAGACATTTAGTCACGGTGTGGGTTTTAAAAGCCTTTTAATTAAATAGGAAACCAGAAATATTGGGCTGCTGGCACTTGATTGTGTATGAAACTTGTTATGTTTGCCTTTAACGAGAATACCTGGCAGGAGGTGCTGACAGAGGTGATGCCAGAGGTGCTGTGGGATTTACTGACATCAGATGTGCTGGTGCAGATGTGTCTGGCTCCTGTTTGCAGCCTCCTTGTACTAATTGTGCTGCTTTGTGCAGAGGATTTGTTTAGGAATGCTGAAAGCTTGAGATTTTCTTTCCCCGTCAGAGCAGTCAGTTCAAAGAATCCAGTTGTGTGTTTTGGGGAGGGTTTGTTATGTTACTGGTTTTAATGGGGAGCTGGTGGAATGGGGATGGGGGGAGGAGAGGAAGCAGGAGTGTTTCTCAGACCTGACTACAGCAGGAGAGGCTGCTCTGCTGATCCTGTGACTAATCACAATCTCTGAGATCCCTTAATCTCTTTGTAACTGAGAGAAAGAGTTAATAGCCATGACTGTTTACTTTGTTCTTGCCACAGAATCAGGAACTCAGAAGCCTTGTCAGGTTTCTGACCTGTGTCCAGCATCCCAGATGGGCAGATGCTGGACACTGATGAGACAGCAGCCTTCAAAATTAAAATCATGTGTAAGAGTTAATGGATTTTCTTAACACTGAGATTTTTTAAAAGATTACAAAAGTTTTTCTCCCTTTTGTAGTGAGATGCAAGAGAATATGAATTACTGAGTCAATATTTACTATATTATTCACTTCCCTTGTGGCATTTGACTATTTCCTCTTTTGCATGACAACTTCTGCAAAGCTCCTTAAACAGGTTCACCTCGTTTTGTGCTGATCTTTATTTTAAATTACCATGGATAGCTGTATTCTCTAGCAATGATTTCACAACTGATTTACTTCTGGTGACCTCTTTTGGCTGATGCATTGAAGGATTGTCAATAACTTTGGTATTTCACCACACTGGCAATCGTTACATCAACTGAGTTGATTGAACTTCAGGAGTGATACTGTCCACAAATGTTGTCTGAGTAGTAGTTAATAGCTATAAACAACAGCTCTTGCTAAAGCAAATACTAACAATTACCTAAAATCATGCATAAATAAAATATTTGGGAGTGTTGTTGCAATGACAGTGCACACACAGAGGTGGATGTAAATACAAGCACTGGGAAGTTCAAGAAAATGTGAGGATTAATATTCCCTTAGAAACAGTAATCTTCCTTTTTTTGCATGTACAGTTAGGTAACTTCATAATTATGTGTGATATTGTTCCCTGCTAACCTTGCTCCTCCACTGCCGGGAGTAGATTGTGCTCAACATTTTGATTTGTAGTGAAGAGAAAAGGAATTAAATATTTCGATTATTCAGCTCTTAACTGTGGCTGATCTTTCCATCCTTGGTTTCCCCCAAGCTCCATTTTGCTGCAGCCATATCAGATGCAGCAGCAGTTGTGTGCTGACTGAAGACTTAATATCTGCTGAGTCATCTGATTTATTTTTTCCTTTCCCACCCGCTAATTGCGTTTTGGAAATTAATTTACTGTGAGCTTTCTTTCTCCCTTAATTTGTTGTATAACTTTCAGGGAGATCCATCCTGGACTTTTCACTTCTGTTCCTCTTCTCCAACACAATGGCTTTGGCAGCCTGTTCTTATTTTGTGTCCCATCATTGAGGGCTGGAGCATTTTGGGGAGCAGGACCCCAGATCTGCTGCCCCCAGCCCTCACCTTGGCCATGACTTCTTCTCAGGGCAGAGTTTGCTACACCTGGGTAACTGTACAGCAGAGGTGTTGTCTTTCCACGTGGTTGATTCATAGGAGGAGGTTGATTCTTGGAAATCTCAGAGATCTCAGGATGGATTGGGTTGGAAGGGACCTTAAAACTCATGCAGTTCCACCCACTGAGCCCCTTTTAGCTTGGTGTCAGACACTTGCAAGGATGATGAAACTTTCAGGAAGGGAGTTTGTCTTTTGCTGATGATCATGAGTCTTTGGATAAATACAGGGGCTTACTCCTGATTTTAATATTGAGACTTTTTTATCTTTTGAAATGTTTTGTCTTTACAATTATTTTGCATTTGGGCTTATGTTCACAGCTCAAAAGGATTTTTGTTTTCTCTGTGACTTAGAGGTTGTCTGTGGGGGCTCATAGCCAGGGGCCATTAGGGATGATGATGATGATGATGATGATATCCATATCCACAGCAGTGGCCAAACCAACACCGGGTGTTATTATCAAAAATAATCAGGGCTCTGTTAATGCTGTTGATACAGGAAGATTCAGTGCAGCTCTTTCCAAGAGGGCATCTCCAGGCTAATGAAAGCTCCTAAGGACATATCCCAGTTGCAGTTGTATTTGCAGTGTGACATCCTTCTGGCAGCCAGAATGCAAAAGGCAACTGGGCAAGTGTCATGGTCTGTGGCCTCCCTGGCACTTGGCAAATGATGGCTTAATTTAAAATCAGGGTTCTGGGTTGCTATAGCCAGATGACCTTCATGTGCAGCTGCTGTGTCAGCAGGGAAGGATGCAAAGGTGACAGAAATGGCCTGGCTGGCATCTGTTCAAGGTGCCTGAGCATTGCTTCCTGAAAAATGAGGGCTGGGAGCTTCTCACCAAGGGAAGAGGGAACATGAAACCTCTTCCAGTCTGAACTGTGGTTCCTCTCTTTTTGGGGGTGGGGGTAGGCTGAAATTTTTAGTCCCCATTTTAGTTCTGCTCTTGTCCTGCAATTCACAACTTCCCATCAAGCCAGACATAGCTCACACGTAGCAAGAGTTGATAAAGTTAAATTATGTCATAACAAACCCCTCCAACAAATAACTTCTATAGAGCTATCCAGAGATACAAATATATTAAAATGCAGTTGCTTTTTCCATCATCAAAACACATCAATGCTAAACCGACTATTGAGTTTTTAAACAGCTATTTAAGAATTCAGTGATTGCAAAACAATTTTAAAAGATTTTCAAAGCTTCCCCTTTCCCTGCCATAAGGGGTAAGAACTGCTGAAATCCAGCCTGCATTTGAAATCCCTGGGTTTGCTCTTTCCTAATCTGCAGAGCTGGGCTTCTTTTTGCTCTCAGCTGCCAGAAACTCCATGTACTCAAGCATCTCTATTGATGGGTGTATCTATTGTTTCTAATCTGGCCAGTTGATCAATGAAGAGCAGCCTGTAATTAATTGAATAATATTGTATACAATGTCCCACTCTGCATTTACCCAGATGGATTTAGGATTTGTTAACTGTAGCTGCTTTCCTAAACAGTTTCAAGAGGATGTAATAAGAGGTTTTGTTCTTCCCAGCCTTCCTGATTTTTAGTGGACAAATAATTTTAAAGGGACACAACTTCAAATTCCATTATTTCAAATATTTTTCTCTTTTTTTTTTTTTTCTGGATCTCTTTATTCCAATGCTTAATATTTTTATATTTTGCTATAACAGTCCAAAGTGAAGGAACTCTATGAAGATGCACAATTAGGTTTTGTCTCACTCAGATGTCTGTGGGATCAATAGGAACAAGTAAAACCTTCCTTCTATCCTGAGGACCTCATGGATTTCATTGCAGTGAGCTGGGGCAAAGGTGGAAGGAGCAGCAGAGTCAAGCAGCAGCTTCCCCAGTTCCAGTCTGCCAGAGGGACCTTTTGTCCAGCTGTTCCTCTGAGATAGGTGATGGGACTCAAGGAAAAATTGCATCTGCCTCACCTGTCCACTATGATGTTCTACTTGTGCTGTTTTGGTTCTCATGCAGATGGAGGGAACGAGGAGCCACCAGACCGAAGACAGGCAAGTGTAGACTCCCGTCAGAGCCGAGCTGGGCAAGGTAAAAGCTGAGTGTTGTTCTGCCTCGGGGTCTCCTTTGTTCACCTTTGGTACCTCCCACGTGTTTGTGTTTCTCCTCGAACTCTGTCACCTGCCAGACTTTGTACCCACAGTTATTGGCATTCACAACCCAGACAGGCTTTGAGTGGCTGAAGGAGTTTAACTTAAATTCCTGGCACAGCACGGGTTCTGCAGCCTGAGGGGACGGAGTGTTCTGCTGTGTGTTCTGCTGTTGGAGCTGGTGGTGCAGGAATTCTTGAGTGCATACCAGCCCAAAACAACGTTGGGTTTCCAAATTTCTACTTGCCTTGTCCCTGATGTCAAAGGGGGAAGCTGGCAGCTTCACCATAAGCAGATCATCCTTCCCCAGGCCCTGGGATGCAATGTACCTGTGTGTACCTGTCTGAGGGCTTAACAGCTCCACGTTGCATCTTCTGCTTTGCTTTGTTTCATCCAGGAAGAGGACAAAAGGTCCAAGGAAGGAAGTACTAAAAGCAGGGTTTATATTCTTTAAATAACAATCCAACAGACTCTTTTTGAGTATCTGTCAGTCAGAGTAGGTTTGGTGGTTGGTTAACACTACACAGAGCCCTGCAATGGGGATTTGTGTCCCTGACAGCAGCAGGTTTTAGATCTCTGCTGGCTTACATGTCCTTTGAAGCAGGTTTACTTAGTTTTCAGCATTTTCTCATTTGTGAGGGTTGTGAAAATGCTGTATTCTCACACAGCTTTGGGACTGAGCAGCATTTTTTGGAAGTAGGGCTCTAGTAGGTTCTATGTGCATTGATTTATTCTCTCTTTGGGATTGCAGCAATAATTTTGCTCTCATTTAGGCTCAAGCCTGTTGTTGTCATGGTGTCCTAATGACTTCTTATGGGGACATTTTCTCCAGAGAATTGTCCTTTTTTGGCAGTGTTCCGGTGTTGCCTGGGTGAGATGATTTGAGTGATTGAAGCTGATCAGAATTAGGAGGGGTCAGAATTGGTAGTTAAAACCCTGAAGCTCTGAAGTGTCAACTGCTCTATTCACATAGAACATTTCAATTACTGTATATAAATTTATTGTTTTAAATTTTACTGTTTTAAAGTAGAATTAAAGTAAAATTAGGAAGGAAACCAGGGAATTTATAGCTGTACATCTCCCATGGCAGCTTGCATACAAAGAGCAGTGCTTTGATGTTCAGAGAGGGTGACTCTGAGCTCAGAAGTTGTTGCTGTGTAATTTTGTGCTGGAGGCTGAGCTTTGCTCTGCCCTGGGTCCCTGGCACGTCCTTCCCTGTGTTTGGCTTCTTGTTATGGGACAGAGCAGCTCAGATGCAGCTGTTGCTGGGAGCTACCTGAACACATTCTATTCTCTCAGGTTCCCTTTCAACCCATCTATTCTGGATCTCTGCTGCTATGGAAAAGGGATGGGTTTTGGCAAAGGAAGAGGGGATTTTTTTTTTTTTTTTTTTTTTTTTTGCAAATCCTTGCCCAATAATCACCAATCTATACCTCTTCACTTTGGTGACTATGACTGAAGGAACTGCACTAACTAGCAAGAAGTTTCAGTGTGAGAGGGAACAGAAAGGGGAAAGTTACTAAAAGCTTCCAAGTTCTTGGAGCAACAAGCTCCTGAGCTAAATATTTCCATTTGGATCAATGGATGCAATTGTAGAGGCAGGCTTTCTGCAGCATTGAAGAAGTCTCTCTGCTGTCTAGAAGCATTCTCTAACTTTTCCCAGCTCTGTGTCCATCACTTGAAATCTGTCTGCACGTGGTAATGGGAATTTTTCATGGGTTAAGGAAGTTTATTATCCTTGCATAAAGCATCCAGCTGGAATGGGGCAGTTGTCTTGGTGCTGTCTGACCTTCCACATTTCCATGTGTGATGCCCAAGTGTCTTCAAAGCTTCGTTGGCAGGACAAGAGGAAACAGCTTTGAGCTGTGCCAGGGGAGGTTTAGGTTGGAGGTTTTGCTTAGGTTGGTTTAGGAAGATGTTTTTCATGGCAAGAATTGTCAAGCCCTGGAACAGACTGGCCAGGACAGTGATGGAGTCACCATCCCTAGAAGTGTTCCAAAAACATGTGGGTGTGACACATTTAGTGGTGATGCTGGGTTGATGGTTGGACTTGATGATCTTCAAGGTCTTTTCCAACCTGAATGATTCTGTGATAATCTTGTAGAACTCCAAGAAATAATTTATTAGTTCAAATATGCACTTTGCAGTAACATTTTATTTAAATGTATTATATAAGCAAACTGTTAAAGTTTCAGTTCAGCCATCAATGAGCCCTAATTCCAGGCCTTGATAAGCCCAATATTCTTTCTGATCAAAATAAATTTCAGACTGCTTGAGGGGTTTTGTTTGTGTGTTTATTTACTCTGCCAAGGAAGAGAGAGAAATTTTGATACGAGTGAAATGAAGGTAGTACCTTGTGGATATTCTGTGAGTTCATTGTTTTTTTGTAAAGCATTTGAATTTTAAGAGGGAAAACTTTGCCAACCTATAATTACTTTTATTTCTATATAAGATATGGGCCTTCATTTTAAGTAGATTGATCAAAGACACTGGGAGCTTACACCATAATAATCAGTGAAATGCACATAGACTTGTAAGTCTTTCCCAGACTTTAAGCTGCAAAAGATGCCCATAGTTTACAGTAACCTAAAATTTAGCCTGAGGCAATTTAAATTATTTTTAAGAATCAAAATCATGGGTGGCAAATCTTTTTTTTTTTTCATGCCTGGTGCTAAATGTATTTGAAAAACCCATCACAGGCTGGAATTTTGGGTGCTGTGGTGGTTTGTCTGCCCTGGCAGGGCTGGCAGAGCCTGCAGAGACCTCCTGGTAACTGGTGAGTGATGAACAAGCAGAGACTGAGTTGTGTTTTGAACTGTTAAAACCAGTGGAGGTGTGAAGGGTGTCAGTGCTTATTTGGCTTTCATGTAAAGAATGATACAAAACTGCTGAGAGACATTCCTGAATGCTGGCATTGGGAATGGATGAATTTTAGCAAGTGATGCTGCAACCTCCTAGAACCCTTCAGGAACTGGTCCAAGATTTTTGACAGTTATTTCACCAATGGGTTTTTCCACTGATCGTAAGCAATATGTTGGGTTGTTCACATTGTACTTTGAATATTGGGAATACAGCTCGTCCATAATCTCCTGAAGTACCATGCATTTGAGGCTCTTACCCTTTTGTCTTACTCCTACTCTTGTCCATCTCTCTTTCTGTCCAGCAAACATTTTCTCTTTTAAACATGCTCTCACAAGCCACTGATAGCAGCACAGCTATCCAGTGGAAATCCAGTGAGGAATGTCTTTATGGAGGGAAAACATCAGCACCCAATGAGAGCTAAAATCCATCTGGTAACAGTGTGACACAAGTCTGGCCTTCTCACATTATTGAAATATTAATGAAAAATCAGTGAAATATTAATACTGAGAGTTTTGGTTGGTTTTGCATATGAATTATTAGTTCTCTGGGTTAGGTTGTTCATCTTACTGACAAGAGTGGAGATCCAGGTGTCCTTGACCCCAAGGTTTTCATAACCTTACAGTTCCTGACTCTTGCTGATCTGAAGCACCTTCCCTTCACTGTTCATTAGTATTGATTACAATTAGCAATGACTCCTTTAATTGTTCTGTCTTCACTTGTTCTCCTGCTATTCCATGTATTCCATTGTGGATCTGTAGTGATGTGACCCCAGCACGGGCTTTGTGTGTCCCTTGGGAGAGTTGGAGCTGGTGGCTGTTTTTAGAGGCGTTTGTTCTTCATTTTATTCGGAGTTTGTGGGTTTTTTTAGGCTAAAGGTCCTCCATTGAAATTAAATTTAGCTGAGAGGATTTTTATTAGAAACCGACAATCTAAAAACTGTGGTCATTATATTGAAAACTGGTGACTGTAAGACTCTGAAAGACAAATGAAGAACATTGAAAGAAATTCTGAGATGCTCTTTCAAGTTCCTGCAAGGAATGTGTCACGAGTGTGCAAAGGGAACAAGCAGTTGGCAAATCAGCTCTGCGCAGGCCTCAACTCCATCCAGCCCTTTTGGAATGATGCAAGCAGGATTCTTTCCCTTGCATTCTAACCAATTATTTTTTATTTTCCTCTCCCCACCAGGCACCTCCACAGAGAACGACTGTGCTTTTGAACCTGACTACGCTATTCCACCACTCCCAGTGACCGAAGGTATGCAGCACATTCGGATAATGGAGGGCATGTCCCGCTCCCTTCCATCCTCCCCCTTACTCACACATCAGTCTATCAGTGTTCGGCTCCAACCTGTGAAGAAGTTAACTGGTAAGGACTTAAATAAAGTTCACTGGGGCTTTTAAGGTCCGTTGGTGCAAAAAAATCTGTAAGAAAAGGGCTTTGAACGGTTTCTGTATGGAAGTCGTTCCCTTGTTAATTACAGCATCTGCTTCAGTCAAACCCAGGGATGGATTGGATTTTTGTGTTTTGACAGAGAAATCTTTCTTTGCTGAAAAAGGTCTCTCTGGTTTACAAATATTCTCTAGTGTTTGAGAAATTTCTATCAGAGTGTGTTTTAATTCCACTTTGTGTTGCTGTTTATGCACAGTGGAAGCATTACAGTGATTTTAAAGAAGCTGATGCTTAAATTTTGAATGTTGAGAAAATATCAGAGAAATTATGAACTTCTATAGCAAAGTGATTTTTTTTTTTTGGTTCATACATATTTTTAGATACCGCTTTGTTGATCTAACCTGTCAGGACTGTGATATGAATACCTAGAGATGGTGTATTAGTGTGATTTTCAAAAGCACATCGAATCCAACATTCATATAAAAGCCTGACAGAAAGTATTTCTGCTGGTAACAGTTTTTGAGAAAGTTGCTTCTTGCCTAAAATCTGACCCCCCTCTGTGCCCAGGTTTATGGTCAGCCAGGCTCCTGTGCTTGTGCTGAGGGAAACCTCCAAAAAGAGTTTTTACCAGATGTAATCTGATCTCTGTGTACAAAAGGGAGCTTTGACGCACTTGGTGCCTTTTGTTTCTTTGCCCTCTGGTGAAAGGAGAACTTGGAAAGGAATGGAGGGGGAGAGGTTCTGAATTGTGACAGAGTCACAATTCCCTGCTTGGGCAGGGCTGCTCTTTGGAGCATATCATTAGTTCCTCAAAAACCCTGGAATTCCAGCAGGGAATGTTGCAGGTGGGAATTTAAAGAGAGGGATGGGGATTCCTACAAACCTCAAGAGGTTGGGAGCTCTCTAGAGCCTGTGCTCAGAGCCACACTGCAGGTGTAAAATTCATATTCCTCTGTCAGTGTGGTTGGGAAATTATATGCCATGAAATCTAGACCTGAACTGGTTGGGTACAAACCAGGGTGTCAATAAAATGCTGGTAATTGTTATTGCACAGGAGCAAGAGGAGAAAAGTGTAGGCTTCCAGTTTTGTTCGGAGGTTCATTTTGGGGTCACACAAAACTCTTGGAAATGGATTGGGAAGGTGACTCCATTTGTTTTGTACTTGCATATTTTGCCTTTTCTGTCTGCTTTAAAAATCCTGTTCCAGTCCCATACACCAGGCAAATCCCTGCTCATGCCTTGCATATCCTTGTCTCCATGACTCCAGCAAAGCTCCCAATACTCTTAGAATTCAGGATGTTTCTATACATTGGTGGAGAAGATTTTTTAAATTATTAGTTTAATTTACTGTTGATATTGTGAAACAAAGGTGTTTATTTTACATCCTCCTGAAATCATAGTAGGAATTTGTTTATTTTTGTTAGGGTGACATGGAAAGGAGATGGAAGAGCATGCTTTTGCTCTTTGTAATTCACAGTATTTATCACATTTCCTCAGCTAGTCCTTGTTGTCTGTCTTTTACTGGGAATCTGAAAGATTTAAAAAACAAAAAAAAAAAAACCTCAGCAGCAGCAAAAATCATTAAAACGTGGAATATCCTGAGTTGGAAGGGACCCACAGGGATCATCCAGTCCAACTCCTGGCCCTGCACAGACACCCCAACAATCCCACCCTGCCTGAGGGCTGTGTCTAAGCTCTCCTGGAGCTCTGGCAGCCTCGGGGCTGTGCCCATTCCCTGGGGAGCCTGGGCAGTGCCAGCACCCTCTGGGGGAAGCAGCTTTTATCCTAATTCCAGCCTAAAGCTCCCCTGACACAGCTGCAGCTGTGAGAGGAAGTGGCTGTGGAATGACTGACCATGTGCTGTATGAGCAAATAAAACACTGGGGGTTTTTTGCTTGGGGATATTGACTGGCAGTTGGTAAAGACCCTCCCATTTTAATTCTTTAGTAAACCAGCATTCTATAAAACAAAGAAAAATTTGACTTAGTACTAGGTTTGTGAGGACAACTTCACTGCCTTTTGCTATTTTTTTGATGTGTTTCTGCCCAGTTTCACCCAATAACTCTCTCTGATTTTACAGAGGCCTTGTGAATGTTGTCACAACACACTGAAAACTTGGCAGGATTGATAAAAATGATTCAAAAATCTTCACGTGACTGTGGGAGCTTTCACATAAAACCAAGGCACCAGGAGCTGGACAGTGAATGCCAGGGAGGTTTCACCAGGGCTTGCAGGCTGTGAGGATCCTTGTGGGTCCCTTCACACTCAGGATATTCCATGTTTCTGTAATTCTGTGATGATTTCCTTCTGTGCTCTGTCTCACTCCACTGATACAGTCCAGTGGTTAACCACACACAATAACAGCAGTGATTTCTGTTGGAAAAGGCATGAAAGTGATTTTAGAAAACTGAAGTTAAAAGTGAGGCTTTTGTCCAGCTGACAGCTGCCACATGGATTTTTAAAACTGACCTTCTGAGTGTGAAAGATTGTTGAGAAATTATCTAAATGTCAGGGCTTTTCATCATACAGGGGCCATTTGCTTCACACAGATATTTGTGTGAAACTCCCCTGTTCCTGTCATAATTCCAGGTCTGGTGAGTGGTTGTCCCTCACCCTTATGGGACATAAAAACATTCATCTTTTAATTTATTTTTTTTTTAACTAAAAATTTCTGTCCAAGGACCATTTATTAGATATTCAGAGCAGTTTTCAAGTATTTGGAGGCTACAAGGAAGCCAAAGAGGGAATTTCTGTTGGAACTGGAGTGACAGGACAAGGGGGAATGGGTTCAGACAGCAGGAGGGGAGGTTTAGGTTGGACATGTGGAAGAAATTCCTGGCTGTGAGGGTGGTGAAGCCCTGGCACAGGGTGCTCAGAGAAGCTGTGGCTGCCTCTGGAAGTGTCCAAGGCCTTTAGTCCATGATCTCTGATGTCCCTTCCAAGCCAGGCCATTCTGGGATTCTATGTTTAAAATAAAATAAATCATCAGTGGGAAGAATTTCTGAACTTGAATGTTCCAGGGGCTTTCAGCCACCTGGGACAATGGAAGGTGTCCCTGCCCATGGCTTTGATGTCCTTTCCATCTAAACCATTCCATAATTCTATGATAATATAATCTTTTAAAGTTCTTAATCTGTCTAATTTGTAACCTAGGGCAGCTTTTCATCCACAGAAAAGGTGAAATGTCCAGTTTTGGTAAAAAGCCTCAGGAATGCATTCCCCAGTCAGAGTTTTCTACCCAGAAGAACTAAGGTCACTCACATGTTGGTATCTGGGTTTGCTGGGTATGAAGGCTTGGCTGGATTCAGAGGCTGATAAATATTCCACGTGGGTGCAATTTCCACTCTGCTGAATAGTCTGCTGATTAAGAAAAACTACGATCTGTGGCTCTAAGGGGTGAAATAACAGCTTAAGTAATCAGCTCTCCCCCTCCTGCCTGTGTCACCTCTTGTTTAGCACTGCCTGAAAACATACTTAAATCAGCACCTTCAACCTCAGTTGGTGTTATTTAATTTTTCTTTGTAGTAGTAGTGGCTTTATTAACAAAAATAATATGAAAAATGTGTAATAAAGAGAAAGAAAACTCCCCACCCTCCCAGCCCAGGATAAGTAATGGAAGACACCATTTTGGTTTGTGTCTGCAATAAAATCAGCACTTAAAAGTTACTGTGCTTGCTGCACAAAGAGCAACTGCTGTTGAAACAGTGGGCTTAAATACTCTGCTATACATCAAGGGTGTGTTATTGCTGATTCAAAGCCATAACTGTGATGAAAATAATGCAGGTGCTCTGTATACCTGCCTTGAGGACAGCAGTGCTTTCCAGGAGGGTGTTTAGGGATGAATGTATGTGAGTGCTTTTGGGAATCAGTGCCAAAAATACGTGCATTAGGTTAATAAAAGAGATACTGGGCTGAAAGGCTCAGCTCATGATGTTTTATTCTGCTCCTGTGGAACCCACCATGTGCAGAGGGTTTGCACAAAGCCCTTTGCTGCATCCCACTCCTCCTCCTCCTCCTCCTCCTCCTCAGGAAGGAGTGTTCATTTACATATTGTACATTTATATGCGCAGGGATAATTTTATTCATCGCTGTACTTGGCTGTTGCTATTTTTTTTTCTGTTGAATGACAGATTGCAAGCATTGGGATTCTCTTAGAAAGAACACGTGTGTGAGTGCCTGTGCAGAGAGTGAGGAGGGGAGAATATTAGCAAGAAATTTAGGAAAGAAATCATGTTTTTCTACAAAAAGCTGGCCTAGATGTTTCTTTTTGGATTCTCAGAGACCTAATTCCTGCTGTATCCAGTGTGAATTAGCTGCTTCAATGTCTTCAAAGACATGGGCCTGGGGAACTGGTTTCATTGCAGATCCCCTCTTTGAGAACGTTCCTCCCTTGTGTTAGGGGAATGTGGGAACTTTCCCTAAGGATAAAATTCATATAAATCAGTAGGAATATTCCTATAAATCACTGGGTTCAGGCAGTTAATAGCAGCCTCTTTCCTAAAGAAAATGTATATTTTTTTACTAGATCCTTCAGAGATGGTGAGAGCAGGGCTGAGCAGGGTGGAGCCTTGCTCTTGCCAGTGGTGCCAGTAAGGACCCACCACTGTGGTTCTCAAAACTGTCCAGGTCTGTCTGGGCTGGGGACCTCACACAGAACATTGCCTGTGCCACCATCACCTGTGTCATTTGTGGTGCTGGGGTCTTGTCTTCTCCCCATCCCTCATGGGATACCCTTGCATCTCTTGGGAGTAGCCACAAGGAGTGTCACTTCTCCCTTCTCCATATCTTCAGCAAATGGTTCAGTATTCTTGGATGTTAACTGTAATTGTGAGAATAAAAAGCTCAGCTGTCTCTACTTGAAAACTATTGTTTCTTGTTTAGTGGTGATGAGATTAATGATTGCAGCCCCCAGGACCACTTGTTCTCTCCAAATTGTAGCAGCTCTGCTGGGTGGGAGCGTGAGAGATGATGAGGCACAGCTTCAGGGGTGGGAGTGCTGGGGGGAAGCTGTCACATGTGGGAAGTGGTGAAGTCACTGCTCCTGGAAGTGCTCAAAAAAATGTGTGGCTCTGGCAGTTGGCTACACGGTTTAGTGTGGAATGTGATGGTGTTGCAGGGTTGATGGTTGGATTTGATCATCTCCAAGGTCTTCTCCAACCATAACAATGATTCTGCGATGTGAGTGTGGTGAGGTCCTGGCACAGGTTCCCAGAGAAGCTGTGGCTACCTCTGAATCCCTGGAAGTGTCCAAGGCCAGGTTGGACAAGGGCTTGGGGTAACCTGAGACACTGGAAGATGTCCCTGAGGTGTCCCTGCCCGTGGGCATGGCAGTGGCAACTGGATGATTTCTAATGTCCCTTCCAACCCAGGCCATTCTGGGATTCTGTGTTTAAAAATAAAAGAAATCATCAATGGGAAGGGTTTCTGATTGTCAGAGTTGCCATTGCTGAGCCCAGGCTCCAGCAGTGTTGTGGTTTTGCTGGGTGGGACAGTGGCCATTCTCTCCCTTGTTGTTTATTGTCTGAGCACATTGAGTGAAAAGCAGCTGATGATGCTTCTGGTAAATAATGTGTTTTTCCCTGGTGTTGCACATGGAATCCAAACCTCGGCCTTGCTCACAGCTTGTGATGGCAGATGTGTGTGAGCTGGCTTTCTCTTCTCTGCCATACCTGAAGAGGCTTTGGGGGCTCTGCCAGCTCCCCTTAGCCAGCAGTGCCTCGGTTATGGGTTAATTTGGGAATGTTCTCCTGTTTCTGGGAGGCCTGGCAGGATCTGTGTTGGTGTCAGTGCTGCTCAGACACTCAGCCACCTGATGGTGCTGCAGTTTGGCTCATCTCAGCCTCGCTCTGTAAAGACAGAGCTCCTCACCTGTGTGGGGCTGCACGTACCTGGGGGTACTCTGCTTTCACAGGTGTTAGTTTGGGTCCCTATTAGTGTCCAGCCATTTCCCTTCGTTAATAATTTCAATTATTTCAGTTCCAGTTATTTGCACACGCTGTAGAATCATGTTGTTTTGGTGCAGCTCTCCCAATGCAAATGTGGATGCAATCCTGTCAGAAATTTGTGCCAATCGCTTCAATGTGAACAATGAAACCTGTCCCCAACCAAGGGGCTGCTGCAGCTTTAAAGCATCCTAGGGCTTACAGCCTTTTAGTATAAATTGTTCCCAGAATCCATGTCACAACTCCTTATATGGTGCTGCCTTTTTTTTTTCCTTTTCCTCTTAGTTGCCATGACAACAGCAGCACTGCACCATTCATCAGCTCTGGTCCTGGGCTGCATCACCAGCCCCTCAGCTTACTCCAAAATGTTTGGGAGAGCATCCATGAGTCAATCACTCTGGTCTCCTGATCCATTATTTCCCTGTTCTTTCAGCAGTCTGCTCTAGGAAAGGAGCAAATTAAGCTGCGCCACAGAAAGGAACCATAAAAATCCTTCCTTTTTCCCCCAAGGGAGGCGTAGAGGCTGCATTTGCTGCAGCGTTCTGGTAGGAATTACAGCAGCTCTCTAACACTGGGAGACTTGACGAAGAGGGAAGGCTGTGTGTCTTTAAGCTTCTCTGGAATCCTCCTGGAGACCACTCCTGGCACCCAGAGGATGTGCAGGTGATGCTTTTCGGGGCAGTGGGCGCTGCAGGGAGATGATGCTTGTGATTTTTGGGAACGGAGCTTGACATCAGCAGCGGGAGGTGTCACCTGTAACATCACCCTGACGTGGGGAGCAGCAGGATGGAGCCAGCTCTAGGGAGAGGGAGGGATCAGAGGAGGATCTGTGCCAGAGTGCTCTCCAGGCAGCCCTGAATTCCCAGCCTGGCTGCACGAGCAGGGGATGGGAAGAGCAAGCAAAGCCCTGTAAGTATTTGGACAATGTGTCGTGCTCTGTCTTTGATTGGGATTGTGTTTGGCATTCCTCAGCCTCCTCTAAATGCAGAAAATCAATGTGCAGTAAGGGATTCTGGTTGGTAAGGAAGCCATTACTAGGAGGGAGTTAGTGTCAGAGTGATGCTGCTGGTGGTTATTTGTCTTTTAGTTGTTGCAATAGTTTTACGTAATCTGAGTTTGTCACCTCTTTGCTCAGATGTGTAGAATTTCTACAAAATGGAAAATGAATGTGCAATGCAAAAAATCTATTTCTGAGCATTGCTGAAATAGAACTGCTGAGGAGTGAGTTGAAGATGCTACAGACACCAGGTCATTTGTTTTCAAAATGTTAGAACAATGGGATTGAGATAATGTTTTCCTTCTGTGTTCTGAAATGACCACAAATTTGATTTGAGTGAATTATAAAACCCGTTTGTGCTGAGGGAAAGAAATATTTGCTTTTCACTGGAAGAGTGAGCTTCTAGAAATAAAAGTAAATAAGCAATCATTACCAAGGTAGAATTTGAGAAAAAGCTATTGAAGTGCCTGACTCTCAGGTTGAAGCTAATTTTTTGAAGGATATTATGCTTAAAATTGTTGGTGTCAGGAGAGACTTTGCTCTTTTAAAAGTATATTTATACCATAGTGTTTGCAGTAGGCTTACATTTCTTTTCATTGAATTCTCTGTCATGCTGTCAGCATGCCACTGATCTGAAATTCCTGTTCCTGTGTAGGAGTGGAGATTGGGTGGGAGGCCCCCTCTGTGTCTCAGAATGCACAGCAGTTACCTGGAAAGTGACATTAGATTTAGGAGCTTCTGAGTATATAATGTATTTTTTTCTGGGCATAATTAGTTTTCCATTGAAGTTTCCCTGATACCTTGAAATCTGTCTGCCTAGAGGTTTCAGGAGTAGAAAACTTGTGTTTTGTTAGAATTACTGACTTGTCCTTTTTTAAAAAAATAGCCTAAAATACACACACAGCATTTCACTGTGGTTTAGGCATCTGGGTTTTCAGTCCTGTTTTATGCTCTTTATGTGGCAAACCCTGATGTCTCAGGAAGAATTTCTTCATGGAAAGAATGGTCAGCCAGTGGAAGGGGCTGTCCAGGGATTTGTGGACTCGATGGAGGTCTTTTCCAACTTTAGTAATTCTGAGATTCTGTCTCCAGCAATGAAACCTGCTGGAAGGAGGATCCTCATTCAGTTGCAGTAACATATGCTGAGTATTTTTTTTTTTTTCCTGGTGTGTCAGTTCTTACTCTCCATTTTTGGGATTCTTCATCCATTATTTTGGGACTTGTGATTTGTTTTGACAGGCACATACTCAAATGGAAACCATTTGGGCTTGCAGAGATGAAACAGGTGGATGAATGTGTCCCTGCATACTCACAGATGGACTTCTATCTCTATTAAACCAATGTAACTCTTTGTGTGAAATGGGAAAATTTCTGATTTTGGAGCTGCAGAACTCCCTGAAATTTATGCAGATAAATAGTGTGTCTATTTGTAACTTTTGGAATTAAACCAAATCCTGTGTTGATGGGTTTTTGTTTGTTGGAGACTGTCAAATTAACGATGTTTCTGCATCCGTTTCAGGATAGTTTGGATGTAACTTTTATTTTCTTAAATAAAGGGAAGGAAAAACTGGCATATCATATTTATTGGCTTTTGAAAGACACTTACCAGTTCTAGCATGGATTTTCCTCAGTGCTGTTTTCAAGACAAATCCTATCTGTCTTATTTTGACACCCAACTGTCTTTCATATTGACAGAGCGGAAATTACAATAAGAGATATGCAGGAAATCAGTCCCGTGTTTTCCCCTTGATGCTGGCATGAGGTTGTTGCAGAACCTTTAGAATTTGCTCTTCCCAAGGATATTTTTATTTGCATCAAGGCTGTTGGGACTGCTCAGCCTTGCAGAGGATGTGGTAAACATGTCATCACAGCACTGGAGCTGGGAAAAGGTGATAATAGCTCTGCATTTCAGATAATTGTGTTGATCCTTCAACAGAGGGAGAACCCCAAAAGTTTTTCTAGAGTAGATAGTGTTTAAAAGACAAAACAAATTGCCTTGAAACTCCATGGGTTTTCAGAAGCTCTGAGAGAAATTGTCCTTATTTCACACTGGGGCTGCACAAAATGGAGCATCTGTCACGATTACACTTCTGGCGTGTGAGAATTTTTAATTTTTAGACATAGCTAAGAGGTTTCTATAGCAAGAGGAGGTGGTGTAGAAAACCTCCTGTGGAGTTAAATCAGGCCATCCCTCTTCCCTTGGCTATGTCTTTCCTCCTACTCCTGGAACGTGCCTTCAGAGGTGCCCTGTGCACTTCAGAAAGGCATTCACAGGATACTCATGGAATAAGCCCTTGCATTCTCTTGGGGTGCTTGTTTTCAAAGGAAAAGCCCTCATCTTCAGCTGGGCATGTTCTCTGGTCCTCTCCTACTTCTGTCACAACAGGACAACCTGTTTTGGAAACTTCTTGCTGTGTGAAGAAGGGTGTTGGGTTGGGTCATTTCCCCAAAGATTGAGCATTACTTTTGCAGAAGTTAATTTCTGATGTGATTTATACCTGGCTGGCTCTAACCGTGCAGGGAGCTGTGATCAGGTTCAGTTAAACTCATGGTCTTATCAACAAGTTTGGTGATAAGATAGCTAGGAGTTAGATATATTTCCAAGATTCCTAAATAAAGAAGCTACAAGAAAGACAGAGGGAGTTTTTACCACAGCTTGTGGTGGCAGGATAAGAGGGAATGACTTTAAACTGGCAGAGGGTAGGTTTAGGTTGGATATTAGGAAGAAATTTTCTTCCCTGTGAGGGTGGTCAGGCCCTGGCACAGGGTGCCCAGAGCAGCTGTGGCTGCCCCATCCCTGGCAGTGTCCCAGGCCAGGCTGGATGGGGCTTGGACCAGCCTGGGACAGTGGAAGCTCCTTGCCCATGGCAGGGGTGGGACTGGATGATCTTTAAAGTCCCTTCAAACTAAAACAATTCTGTGATTCTCTGATATTTTTAAACTTATTTGGAGTTCTGTCAGAGATGACTTAGGCCCAGCCTCCAAGCTGCATTCCATTATACTTCTGCACCTGCTGTTGCCAGAAACCTTCACCAATGGTTCTTGCACCTCAGAATATCCAATAGTATAATCCATCGCTCTTCCATGCACTTCATTAAGAAATAGCATATTGTTTGTTACCAAAATATGACGCTTCATTCATTTCCAAGTACATATTGTGTGTATACATTTCTGAACAACATGCTTTCTTATGCCAGCAGCAGCAGCTTTTTCAATTGGCAGAACAATCCCCCTCTAAGCACCTGCTTTGTTGAGCTGCAGCTGATGGCCTGAGGATTTTATGCTGCAGGTGGAGATGGGTATTTTTTTTTGTGTCAACGGAGAAGAAACATCCTACAACTAAATGAAATGAGAAGACAAATTAACCCAGATTGGTTTGAAATGGTGCTTTCACCAAAGGAAAAAAAATTAATTTTGAATATTTATTTGGTTCAGTATCTCAGTATTTATTTAATCAAATATTTAGGGTCTTGACACAATGCCGTGTCTTGACTGAATGTCACATATCTGACAGAACCCACAGCTCTGGACTGTCTGTCATGGTCTGAACCCTGATTTTTAAAGAACTCCTGTGGCTTGTTTGTAGCTCTGTGTGTGACAGCACTGCAGATTGCACTGAACCTGGTGCCTCAGCAGGTGCTGCTTTAGGTCTCGATAGTGAATTACTCTTCATTTAGGATTTTTTAAACACCCTATTTTAATTCCCTAATCCTCTTCCTCCATTCCCTCAGTTAGAAAAGATACTTTTGGGCTAGTGTTCCAAATCAGCCTGGTCATACAGGCAAGAGGCATGGCAATGGGAAATGAAGATATTCTGAAAGACTGGAACATTTCTAAAGCCTTTTTTAGTTGTGGTTTTTTTTTGTTGGTTTTTTTTTGTTTGTTTGCTTGTTTGGGGTTTTTTGTTGTTGTTGTTTTTGTTCTACACAAGAGAAATAAATAATAATAAAGTGAGGAAGGGGAGTTGGGTGCGAGGAGGAACCGAGACAGATGCAAGCTGGGGTGGGACAATGCTCTGAGGCCAGTTTTGAAGCAAGTGTGTGTTGCAGGGTTGCCTTTGTGAAACTCTGCCCACTCTGGAGCTCACTGACAGGCACCTTTATGTCAGATACTCCCATTGCAATGTCCTGCTCCAGAGTTTCTGTGGTGAGGAGAAAAACCCTTCTGTAGAGAATTGAGGAGCAGCCACCACACCCGGGATCTCCGGCAGCACTTCACTGTCAGAATTGGAC
Organism: Cettia cetti; assembly: GCA_013401135.1. NCBI lineage: Eukaryota > Metazoa > Chordata > Aves > Passeriformes > Sylviidae > Cettia > Cettia cetti. The sequence continues at coordinate 86,904 of VZUI01053830.1, forward strand.
TGAGTGTTGCTCTTAGATTACAAGCTGATTTTTAATTTCTTTATTTCTTCTTCCCTGCTTTAAAAAGTGTGTATATAATGGAGCTTGATTCTTCTCAGGCACACAGAGCTGTATTTTGTAAGCCCAGGTAGCCACCACGTGTGGTGAGACCCACAGATGGTGTAATGGCCCCTTTGGTTGCAGATGTTTACAGGTTGTGGAAGGCTTAAACTTGAAATATCTGCAAGCCTTTTCTCCGCAGGGATGAAGGCAGGATTAGGACAATACAGGTTTTATCCCTGTTATGCTTTCCTTTTTATCTTCTCAGCCATGGAAGTGAGTAGGTGTAAGTGAGAAAGTGGATTTTGGAAGGGAAGTCACCAGCTGGGTGCATTTCTGTCAGTAAATGGTCCTGGCCCTGTTGAATGTCGTGGCTGTTGCTCTTTCTGCTTGGAAAGGAGCCCTGAGAGTGCTGCCTTCCCATTATTTTCACTTAAACGACTAAACCTGGTCCTGGGACATGGGTGCTGTCACAGGATTTGTGGTTTTGGGTCTTAAATTCCCCTCATGATGATTAGCGTGGCACTCCCGTGTCAGTGACAGTCTGCTCCTACCATCTGTGTTCACACAAATAATCACATGGCTATTAGATATTTCAATTAAATCCTTGAAGCATGCCATGTGTCCTTGGCCCTGCTCCTCTGTGGAAGGAAAGGATGATGAGCAGTCATCACTCCTCAAAACAGAAAGTTCTAACAGCTCCTTTAATTTTGTAAGGAAATGAAGAATTGGAAAAGCAAATAAATTACTGAAAGCTACACGTGGCTGAAATAGCAATTTTCTTAGGTAAAACCCACCTTGTACATGCAGCATAGAGCAGTTTTTCAAGTGTTAACAAGTTCAGCTAATTCAGGCTTGTCCCTTGCCAGATAAGCAGCTTCATTTTAAGGATAGAATATTCTGTGAAGCAGCTACCAGCAGAGCAATAGGGATCCTAAATCCAGTTTCATATGAATGGAACAGTTTTGCATGTGTGTCAACGTAATTACAGCTCTGGTGGTATCAACTAACCCAAATAAATTAGTTTTAGCATAGCAAAATTCGATTGACTTGCACAGAAATGAAATAACCTTATCTATTCTTAATCTCTTGCTTTTATTTTAAAGGTTGTTATCAAGCAGTGAATTTATATTGGCTTGTATCTGTGTAGTCCAGGTCATAAACAGTGGTTTATGTAGTGAACAGGGTCCAGTCTCTCACATGCTCTACCTTGGGATTACTTGGGCTGTGAATAGTTGGATATTTTACAATTTACTTTTCTCTCTTTTATGGTTGCAATATCTTGGTTTGATCTTAAGGATCTGGTGGGAGAATGAATGAGTTCTTGTTTATGTGCAGCTTAGGCTTGTTGCTGGCCTTTGCCCTGCCACTCCTGTTCCAATTTAATTTGCTGGTATAATTTGATACTTACCTTTGATCATTCTTGTCTGCTTGTAAAATACTTCAGCCGTGCTCTTGCAATGCTGTCTAGAGTGAATAATTCCTTTTTGGGTTTTTTTTTCAGTTCCTTTGCAAACCCCTAGTGCAGGTTTTAATTTTTTTACTGCTCTTGTTACAGAGAGTCAGTCCAGACTCAGAGGCAGTTGGGTACCCAGTGTGTGGGGACAGGCACTGCAAAGACAAGATGACAAAGCTTTGTCTGAGATGGCAGCAAAGGTAGAGCAGGTCATGAAATCAAACTGGAGGTGGTCAAGGGTGCTGAATTACTTCTCTGCTGGTTTATAACACCTCACAGGTGGTGGTTGTGGCATCAAGTGCTAAAATGGGCTTGGGGGGAGCTCTGGGAAGCTGCAGACCCGATGGCCTGGTGTGTATGTGGAACATGTTAATAGAAGGAGGTCTGAAGGGCAGAGTTAATCACAGTCACAGAGTGATTTGGATTGGAAAGGACCTTAAAAGCAATCTGGTTCCACCCCTTGCCATGGGCAGGGTTGCCTTCCTGTGTACACTTCTCACTGTAAAGAAAAATGGAGAGAATCACAGAATTGCAGAATGGTTTGGGTGAGAAGGGACCTTAAAGCTGCTCTAGAAGAGCTGTGTGAGAGAGTAAAACACTAGAGAGATAAACTGCCTTTCAGAAGTGTTTGTATTGCACTTGTCCTTTTCTTCTGTGGGAAAAATGATCAGCTAAATATATTTTCTCTTTTTCTAGTGCCTTGAGCTAAATTGAGCTTTGTCAATGTCCAGAAAGGATCTGACAGTCTGACATGGTCAGCACAGACCATTTTAAAAGGCCCATGAGACACAAGTCCCTTGTTGGGGACATGGTGGCACTGGGCAGCTTTCCCTGAGCTTTGTCAGCTTCATGCAAGAGAGAGGGAAATTCATTTGCTTCAGTAGATGTTTAATTAGTTTCTGATTTCTGTCAGCTTGAAAGTTCAGCTTGAAATCTGAGCATTGTTAGAAATTGGTGTAACAGGTTCTTTCCAACCAGTGAATTACCAAGGTTGCCTATAATTTGATTAAAGTGACTGCTCTCTATAGACTAAATGTCCTTTACAGAATATCCAGGTCCTTTTGGACAGTTTTCCTAATTTTTTAGTGCTAGTGCAATATCTGAGTCACTGAATTACAGAAAGAACTACAGGACAGTATGAGATTGAGTGGGAATAATGCAATTCAGCACTTGTGTTTTGTAGTATTCTCCTCTCATCTGTTTTAAATTTAACATTTAATGAAATAAAACTGTTGGGGAAAAGGATATGAGAGGTTGAGAAATTCTTTCCCCTCCAGCTCTACCCTGTTTCTGTCATTTGGGAGGATCTTTGGAGTATTTGAGCAGATATTACGTAGACTTAAAATTTTGATGACGTTGTTTCATCCTGTAGTCCCAGCTCTCCAGTCACTCTGTATTTTTTTTTTTTTTAGTGCAGACAAAGTCTGAAACTTGAAAACTGACTGCAACAGGAATTTATTGCTTGTTTTCAGAACAAGATGACTTAAAAAGCTGGAGCAGGTGGTGCTGCCTTCCTTTCTCTGCTTTCATCTTCCTCGTCTCATGCACAGGGTTCTACCTTGAGTCATAGATGAGGAATTTCTGCTGAAAAAGGCAATTTTAAGAGGCTTCAGAAGATGCTGAAAAGAAAAATTTTCAATGGGCAATGACATGGAGAAGTGTGTAGTGTGCCACAGCTCCAAGGAGTCAAAATGACTTGATAAGTTTGGATGGGAAGATGAAAGTCCCCTCTCCTCCTCCTGCCACGTCTCTGTTAATGAAATAATTTCTCTCTACTCAGAGCTATTCCCTATGTGGACAAAGACTTGTTGGCACCCCACACTGGAAAAAAAGCCTTATCTAGAGGGAGAGTGAGGGGTTTTTTTTCTTTCTGAGATCAATAATAGGAGCAACTTTCTTCCTGAGGCTTGCCAGAATATTCCAGGAGATTGACACTGGGATGCTCCAAAACTAAACCCTTTGGGCTGAGCTGGGGAAGGGTGCTTTGCTGCTTGGTGTCTCCAGCAGTGATAAGTTTGATCAAAAAATCAGTGTTATTTTGCTCTGAATAACAGAAAACTGTTTATAATAATAAGCAAAAAGGAAATTGAGCTGAATTCCTTTTGGAAGCACAGACTATACAGCCAGGTTAGTATTTTAGGAGGAATTATTTTCTCTCTGAATATATAAACGTGTTGTAAGCATCGTTGTATTGCCATTATTGAACACTTCAGACAGAAATCTGTATAATTTTATTCTACTTATATTTAAAATTCATTTAAGCCTTTTCAAAACCAGGTGATTTTCTCCCTTAAACATTGAGTAGGGGTGTCTATTCAGACAGAAGACCATTTTGATCAATTATTTGGGAGGGTCTGTAATAATTTTGGTAAGATAGATAATAATTTGATTAAATTACATTGTTCTGGAAGACTCATTTCTTTTTGAGGTCGCTGAACATCTTTATGTAACTTCAGTGGAGTGGCTTGCTGATATTTTCTGTGCCTTGTTCATCTGGAGAGAGAGGAGGAAAGAATGTTCCAAGAGGTTTCTGCAGTCCCACAGGATTGTAGAATCCACTGCTTTGGAGAAGGTTAATTCCTCATTTTTTCAAAGAAAAAATAAGTTTCAGGGGCACTGACAGGCAAAACCTTCACATTACAGACATCTACAGTTTAAAGAACTTCTTCTATATTAATGTAGTTGCTTTTTTGAGCTCTCTTTTCCCACTGCTGTCCTGCCATCATCAGCTTGCCAAACTCTTCCTGCTTTTATTTATTCTTTTCCTCTTTCCACCTATATTTCCTTCAATTTTCTTCTTTCAGGGCCTTATCTCCTAAACTAAACATGTTTTCTGAAAGTTTTGGAACAAGGATGATGTTTCCAGACAACACATTGTTCTCACCACTGTTCTGTGCTGCCTTACCCTGCTGCTGTGATAACGTGGGATGAGAGGAGAAAGGCTGGGGAATGTAATTTTAAAAGCTTTTATAGTCACAAATAATAGAAGAGGAAAAAACTGTTACACAATGGATTCTGTAAAATAGTGCTGGATTATGTAAAGAGGATGTGAACCTTCATTGTATGTACTGTCACTGGTTTCATTTAATTTTTTTTTTTATTATTTTTACCTAAAAATCCTAATTACACACAGCTGGTATATTATTTCTGCCAGTTTCCCAGAGAAGCTGTGGCTGCTCCATCCCTGGAAATGTTCATGGCCAAGTTGGATGGAGCTTGGAGGAAGCTCATCTAGTGGAAGGTATCCCTGCCCTTGGTAGGAAGTGGAACTGGATCTTTTTTTTAGGGTCTTTTCTAACCCAAATCATTCTAGGGTTCCAGGATTAGTGTCACAGCAAAAATAATCATGTGGTCCATAATTTCTTTTTCATAACTCTCACCTCAGCCAAATAAAGGGTCCTTCAGGCCAGAGGAAGGACCAAAGCTTCATCTCCCACGTGCTGGGTTTTGTCCAGCTGTGCTGAATGTGACAGTTATTTGTTCTAGGAACTCCATGGACCAATAACCCTGCAGCACTAAAAACATTTGATTTTGAGGGAGACTTCAATAAAATCTGCACTGCACAGCACTGCAGAGCTCTTGGGCTGCTTCCAAACATGAGTCAGGCAGCTCCTGGTCACAGGAGGGGTCACAACTCTCCCAAACTGCTCATCCAGACTCAGGAATGGGAACCTCAGTGGGAATTAGTATGGGCATGCAAGTTTGAGGGATGTTAGGAATGGGGCAGATTGTTTCAGTTTGCCAGGTGGAAATAGAACTTTCCCAGTGTTCTGAATCCTTGTTTTCAAAGAGTCTTAAAAAGTCAGGCTGCTGACACTGCAGTTACTAATGAAATGCTTTCCCTAGGGTTAGTTTACCTGGTTTGGGTGGGAAGGGACCTTAAAACCCATCCAATCCCATCTTCTGCCATGGGCAGGGACACTTTACACTATCCCAGGTTGTTCCAAGCCCCATCCAGCCTGGCCTTGGACGTTTCCAGGGATCCTGGGGCAGCCACAGCTTCCCTGGGCATCCTGTGCCAGGGCCTGCCCAACCTCACAAGGAACAGACTTTGTCCCCACTGGCAGGCAGACAACCTGCTGCAGAAAGTGTCATAAATGAGCTAGTTTAATTAAATTTTCTGATTGCTGGCCCTGCTAAGTGTTTTGCATTACATGGTTAATTCCTACCCTGGAATAAGCATCACTTTCCCTATGCAGGAAGAGATGCTGGCAAAGTCAATTGAGATTTTATTTGCATCAACAGAAGAATTTTCAGTTTTGCTCTGCTGGTTTGGACACCAGTGGGGATTAATCTCACTAAGAACTACAGAACTGGCCCCAAAAATGTGCAGTATTGGTTTGAAATCACATCTGCCCATTGAAATCGAAGTTCCTATTTCAGTAATAGCAAGTCAGTTCCTATGTGATGCCAACATTGTGGGCACAGCACTGGCCTGTGAGGTGGGCATAGACCATGGGCTGCAGCCATCAGCTCCTGGGCTGTCCTCTGTGACAGGTGGTGGGACCCCAGGAACAAGGTTGTGACTTTAGGCTCCAGCTAATCAATATGCTTTTCTGAATTAAATGCTGGTTTTGCAGTTCTAGAAAGCCTGCATTGCCATCTTTACTCAAACCATTATATTTTTATATTGTTATATTTTTATAACTGGTTGTTGCAGGCATCCTTTTTCCTGGTGTTCTTGGAAGATGTAATTTTTCTCTGCTCAAAAAAACTGCGGTTGTGTAACAGGAAGGGCTGTTTTCGTGCTGTTTAAGGCCTGGAGTTGTTCAGTTTTATACAGAAAATCCTTACAGGAATAAGAGGCCTAAAAGACTCAGCAGGTGCAGAATACTTCAAATAATTGTTTCAATCTTTTGTTAGTTTTTATAATTTGTGCCAGAAGCTCATCACATGATAATGATCATAAGATTTGCCTTTGCTTTCAGGAAGGGGTTCAGAACCAAGAAAAACTGTTGTGCCTTGAAAAGCCACTTTTATAAAAAGATCTGTGTTATCCGTTAACATTTGGCTGTAGAGTGTCAAAACAGATTTTAGAGTTTATGACATTTCCATTTGTTATTTATTCCAGTAGAAGACTAATGCCCAAATCTGAATCTGTCAGGATAATTGTCATTTGAACATGAGTCAGAAGTGCTTAATTCTTGTACGTGAAAATCCTCCTTTCCTGTAATCGGGTTATGGGTGAATTTAGGAGGAGTTTTTGTCTTTTCCACATTGAGGATACTTGTAATAACAGAAACTCTTCCTTCTGTGACTTTTCCCCACCTGTATTTACATGGAGAGGATTGTATAGACGTGAGCCTTTTAAAGTAAACTGTTGTCTGTGAGTCATGGTGGCATGGTGTGTCTTGGCTGGTGGAAGTGTGTTTTTAAGGCTCAAGTCATGCTTTTGAGGGAACAAAAACATGATAAAATAGATGCCAGGCCTGGCTGGACAGTGCTCTGAGCAACCTGGTGTAGTGGAAGGTATCCCTGTCCATGGCAGGGAAAAGAACTGAATGAGCTTTAAATTCCCTTCCAACACAACCCACTCTGTGATTTTGTGATGCTGTGAAATGCATTAAAATTATATGTATGGTTGAACTTGCAGTATATGCAGATTTCAATACATTGGTGATACGATGTTTTTTATTGCCCTCAAGAGAAAAAATGCTGGATCAGCTTGTTCAACCCATGACCTGATCATGTCTGCTGTCATCAGTCAGTTCTATGGAGATGGCAGGAATTAGTGGGGCAATGGGCACCTCAGTGAGGAGGAAAAGAAATCCAGAGTAAGAAATAAAACCCAATGGAATGAGAGATTGATTCTGTCCTTACAGGTGAGAGGCAAACTGTTAAGTGCTGATCTGTCAAAACATGCAGGTCCTGCATTTTCCACAGACCTGCGTGTCCACACAGCAAGTGGTGTAGTGATCATATTACCCTCTCTGTGTTTATTAAAATTCTCCTTCCTCTTTTTAAAAATAATCTTTAGTTCAGAACCTTCTAGTAACAGTCCCACCAGTTATTAACATTTCTTGAACTGTGAACATGCTGTTAGTTTTGTAGAACACAGTGAGTACTGCCACGTGCATGGAATGATATATGGTCCTGGTGTCAGCCAGAAATTATAAAGAAAAGACAGGCTGTTTTTAGTATATATTATAGAAATGACTGTTTACTGAGACTGTGGTAAAGCATATTTATTAAAACTGCAATTAGAAATGAAATATTAAAGGATTGACCAGTGCAGAATTATTATTCTGAACAATTTTCAGGCCATAGCAAAATGTTTTCATTGCATCAGGATCTGGCACAAGATTTTTACTGGGAATGATTTTTCACGGGTGTTGGCCAGTTTGTGTGTGCACATGTGGGATTTTTTTCCAGGGGGGATTATATAGAATCAGCTGCTGACTTGCAGTGTTTAGCATCAGCTTGTGTGTTTGAGTGGTACTGCACATCCATGAGCATCGTGGATGGGGGGAGAAGGGGCTTCAGGCTGTTCTTATCTCCCTGAGCCTTTCACATTCCTCCTGCCTGGCATGGCTCCTGTTACACCAGCCCTGATGGGCTTGGAGGGAATGTGTTGGCAATATGTCTCACATTCATCCAGGATTTTCATGTGTAAAATGGAAATGTGGTACCTGTTTTCCCTCAGCACATCTCCTGAGATGGATCATGAGGGGGTAGAGAGGAGATCTTTTAGCAATTCTGTTTTGGCACAGAGATGGGGGAGATTCTTTGCCTTTCTTTTGCTTCGCAGGGATTTTTTAATTGAAAAACTATACTCTAATTGAAAAGGGAAGTTTCCCCGAAATTGTGAGAAGACCAGCTGAGTAACCTAATCACACCAATGTGGCTGCATACATTCTCCTTTATTCTTCGCAAAATGGCAGCTTTTATACAGTTTAATATTGTTTATAGTGCAAAGCATCCCCTCATTGGCATGCAGCATACAAGACTGTAATTAAACAATGTTTGCTTTCATACTTAAGGTGGCTGAAGTGCTTAAACTAGCATCTATACCTATTACCTCATAAATAAACCACTATATTCCCCTGCATACCTTAATGTAATTTCTAACTGTGCCACAGGTCCAGGCCTTCACTCAGGCTGTCCCTGGGCCTAGGCTGACTGGGCCCAAGCTGGGTTGCCCAACCTAATTCAGGAGCAAATCATGCCCCTGCTCCCTAAGAAATTCTGCTACACCTAATCTTCATCTCTGTTTTGCACACTTTTTTTAAAAAAGAATTCTGGAATCACTAGAGTGATCTGGTTGTGCATTGTCTGTTAGGCTCTCCATCCTTGGACCTTCTCAGCCTTTCCCAGCACCATGGCAGCTCCCCAAACCCAGGAGATATATTTCTGCTTCAGAGATCATTCTCTGACCTGTTGAGCTTTTATTACAGGACATACAAAACAGCAACCTCCCAATCTTTACTTGCAGATCCCAAATTTAATTTGCAGGACGTGGAACTATAAATATAAATTATGTAAATGGAGGGGCAGAAGCCACTGACCCTCGGAATCGGTGCTGAGGGGCTTTTCAAATTAGCCTTTCATTGTAGTGGGCATGAGAGTTTAACTTGGAAATGCAATATGACAATCTCTGCATGTAACTTATTCTCTAGTTCTCTTTCTCTGGTCTGGAATATATTTAAAGACTTTTGCTAAACCACTTTTATTAATTTTACTCCAAAAGATTTTTTACAGAAATTTATATATTTTAGAGTTCAGATTGTTAAAACATGGAGAAAATCCCATTTTTCTATCACTAGTGGTCAGTGCTGCTTTATTACAGACACTTTTACCTTTTCCCCATCCTGTATTAACTCTCTTGATCTTTTATGGATTTGCAAGGATAAAAGTGGAGTGCTTCTTTTTGGCTTGGACAGTGTTAGCTTTGCTCTGCTCTTTTATGGTGAACACCAAACCTGTTTAGTCCAACAATGAGACTGTCTTGAAATTGAAATTTTATGTTCAACGAAACAATTACTGAACATAGCATTTATGTGTTCAGTTCAGATATTTACAGTTAAATATCTTAAAACCTGATGGGCTCTGTGTACCTCTCTATGATTTTTTCTTTTCCACAGTTGCTGAATCCAGGCTCATTTGCTTCCTATAAAAAAAAAAATTAAAAGTAGGAGAAAAGAAAATGTTTTAGAGTATGAGGAATGTGTCTCAGTGTTCACACACTTTAAAGTCAGCCTGTGCAGTTTGAAAGTTTAACCAAGAGCCATCTCCTTTGTAAAGAATGCAGATTTTTTTTTTTCCGGGCAAAAAAAAAAAAAAAAAAAGGGTAACCTGATATGAGTCTGACAGTGTAGTTTAGTTAAGTGCTTCCATCTGTTGCTTGCTATTTCCCTTACTCATGACCTCTCTTTTTCTCTCTCCTTCCTTCTCCTTTAGCCCCTCTGAGGAAAGCAAAGTTTGTTGAGAGCCCTCGAATCCCAGAGTCTGAGCTTGGCTCCCCAACCCTCTCTGCCCAGAAGCTGGACGTTGATGCATTCTGCCCTGGTAAGCTGCATGCAAAGGCTCTGTGCCAACAGGGGCAACAGGCAGAAAGATTTTTTTAAATTTATAATATGGCTCCTTTGACTATATGGCTGGTTGGACCTTCCTTCATTGTCTTGGAAATTTGAATAGGTATTAATTTCTGATAATTGCCATTTGCGTTCGTTTCTTGCAACTTCGCATGTGGCTGCTCTCCCCCCAGAATAATTTAGAAGGTCTGGAGAGTTCCTTTTGAGAAGATAAAAATGAGCCAATAAACATACTGCTTTAAATTTAATTTTTAATGCTGGTCTGCAGAGAGGCTGGAATAAAACCACATCTCAGAAACATGATTAAATCAGCTAAAGCAAAACTGTGGGACCTTGTTACCTGCATCCAAGAATATTGGGGTGTTTACTTTTATTTAGTTTTTAAAGAAATCCCTTCTAATTTATGTATCCCATAGTAGTTGCTCTGAAATGTATACATGTTGCTTGAGGCCTCTGGTTGAAAAATAAATAGAAGTGGGTCATGTCCCTTCCTGGCTCAACCCTGTTCATGTCTGTCAGCTCAGGCAGGCGTTACCTAAATCCCCCAAGCCCCAGCAAACCCAGCACATGTGAGTGCCTGGAATTATCATTCCCAGATTCTTCCTCACTTGGAAGGGGCAAACTGGGGAGGGCTAGAGACTCTGGAGGTGCTGGGAGAAAGCTAAAGCAGCAGTGTTTTGGTGGATTTTGTGCTGAATTCTGTAGTTTGTTTCCCTGGCTTTCCTTGGTTATGTACCGAAGGGATCCATGCTCACTATAGGCTTTGGGTGGAAAAAAAGAGTGTTTAATATGTTGAAATGGTGTGCAAATGTGTGACATCTGCCTCTGAAAACTGTAGCTACAGTAGCCGAGGTCATATTAATAAATGACTCTGAAATCAGGATGCTGCTTATTTCGGTGGCTGATGAACTTGAAGAAGAGCTTGTAGAGTACTCAAAATTGGAGGAATTAATTGAATGTTGTCCAGATTTTGAATTGGGCTTTCTTGAATGTATTGTGTCTGAAAGAGAAGTTGTCTCAGAAAATCAAAAGACAGTTCCTGTGCTTGGCAATGCCTAATTTGAGACCACAGTTGCCTTGAAAAGTGCTTCTCCTTTTTCAGTCATCATGAACTACAATTAAAATTGTGCTGCTGCAGCCCTTTTTTCTAACTGAATGGCTTCAACTGTCATGTTTATAATTGTTAATAATTATCAACTTATTATGATTGCATCCACAGAGAATTATCATTGCATTGTAAGATTAAAAAACCATAAATTCCACATTCCCACACCCAGACATGTGCCTCCCCTCTGCCAGAGCTTTGGAGGGCAGGACTCCTGCCAAGCCCAGGGATGGGCTCTGACAATGGGATCTGCAGTCTCTTTAATTTCTTTTTCTGCTATTTGATCTCCTTCTCTTGCTGATAGTTTAGTGATCTGAAAGGAAAAGTGGGGTTTTGTACTGCCTTGAAGTGTCATTAAAGGAACATGAAGCATCATTATGGAAGGAAAAAAGCAAGAATGGCAGAGTTGTCACAGTGGAATCATGGCACCAATAAAGTTGGAAAAGCCCTTTAGAGCTATTGAGTCCAACTGTAAACCCAGCTCTCCCAAGACCACCATGAAACAATGTCCCCAAGTGCCACCTTGGGGTACTTGGAATAGGGAAATGGGATGAGAACAGGAGAATGGATATTAGGGAAGAGCATGGACTTGGAGTCAAGGTTGAAACTTCAGGTTGGGGATTGAGGTTGTTTCAGTTTCCCGAAGTGTGATCCCAGGGAGCTGTTGGGGAGCTGCTCTCTTCATGTGTGCCCAAGTCCAGGGGCCGTGGCCAGGTTTATGTTGGCAATTGGGACAGGCAAGGGGAGAGGGAAGGATAGAATCCATTGGGGAAGGATTTCTGAAGGTGTTCATGGAAGAAACTTCCAAGATTTATGGATCCTTCTGTGAAAGTAGCAGTGATGTGGGGGCTGGAGGTTTTGATGGTCTGGAAGGCTGGATTGAAGGAGCTTGAGATACAACACCTTGGAAGAAGCAGGCAGTTGGGAGAGGATCCTTGTGTAAAGGGAAAGAAAGAAAGAAAAGAAAGAGAAAGAGAAATAGGAAAAGAACTTGTGGTCAGCTCATGGGGACCAAAGCTCCTGATGGGAAGTGGGAGGAAGAGTCCTACTCTGGATCATGGCAAAGCTTCAGGCACTGCCTGCAATCAGTTTTCCAAGGAAATGCAGCTCCTTTCTTCTGTGCTAAGCTTACATTAACCCTCTTCTAAAACATGTGCATCCTGTGAAGGATAAAGCACACTGTGCTAAATCCCAAGTGTTTCCAAGAATAACGGTGTGAGTTGAAGGAAAAGAATTAGGCTGATGATCTGCCTGGCATTGGAGGGGAGGTGGAGTGGTTTTTTAATGTGATTCCTGACAAAAAATGTAATTAATTATACACTTGAAAGCAGTTTAAAACACTAAATAGCAAAGAAAAGAGAACATTAGCTGCTCTGCATATATACGAATAACGACTTCAATTTGAGATGCTGAGAGGTGAAATTTTGCTCGGTATCAAAATGTTTATTTTAAGGCTTCAGGCAAATTTCAGCACATTCCAGGGAGGTGGTTTCCTGAGCAACCACAGTGCCACTGCTCGGCCCCTAATGCTGCTGGGGGGAAGATTTGCTTGTGACATCTTCAGTGTGAGTCAGTGTGGGGGAGTGACGTGCTCCGACGTTCCAACTCCCAGGAAGGAGAAAGAAGATCACGATACCCAGTGTCTTTTGAGGGAAGTTCTAATACCAAGCACAAATAGTAAAGTTTTAAGCTTGGTATAATTTCTTTTTTATTATTATTATTCATTGTATAGAGAAAAGAGCGTAGATACTAAAAATTAATTGAATCTTCTTACATGAATTTAGAAATTGGCCCATATTTTATAGTTGTTGCAACTAAGATGATGGCAAAAAAAGCTGTTCCATGACTTTGAAAAACTCCTTTCTATCAGAATTATCGCAGGATCACAGAATAAGCTGAGTTAAAAGGATCACTGAGTCAAATTATGTTTCTGTAGATGTTTTTGTAGTTGCAGAGTTTGTTCAGATTTCAGTCCAGCACTTCCTGACTTGAAGTGTCCCTGGTGAAGAAGGAGTTCTTCCTTCTCTGTGGGGGTAGTGAGGCCCTGGCACAGGTTTCCCATCCCTGGAAATGTGCAAGGGCAGTTTGGATGGGTTTGGAGCAACCCAGTCTGGTGGAAGGTGGATGGTGGAACTGGATTAACTATTAAGTCTCCTTCAACCCTGACCATTCTGTGACTCTGTGACTTAGCAGAGATGTGGTAACGAGCCTCTTGGAAGGTTTCTGATCCATCTTCCCTCCTTGTCTCTGCTCCAGTCCTGCAGACACTGTTCAACAGAGGCGTTTGTGTTTTTCCTCTTGTCAACCTTCTGAAGGCAGGGAGGCTGGGTGTGACGCCCTCACATCCATCATTGCTCTTCAAGGAGGATAACGTAGAATAGCAGGAATTGACCTTCAAACCTCTTTTGTTCAACTGTCAAACCTTTTCTGCAGTGATTCTGGTGACTCAGGTTAATGTGTAGGGGTTTTCCCCCACTTTATTACACCTCACTCCTGCCAAGAGGCGCTGCTTGTGTGGTGAACGCTGTCCTGGCTTCTTGCTTCTTAGTTGTGGTCACAAGGGCATCTTTCTTTGAGCTGCTTTTTGTTTTTCGTGGTAGCTAAAACATGTTTTGACTTCTAAGTGCTCAAAAAAACCTCTTGGAAACTATCAGAGATGGATGGTGCTTTCAGGTAATGGCCTTTTGCCTCAGATTAATGTTTGCAGTTGTGTTTTATGTAATTTATTACCTTGTCAATGTGTTCCAAAAGGCTAAGTTTGTTATGACATTATCTTTTAATTTGATTAACTCCTTCTTCAGAAATTTTGGGACACAAATCTTGAGTGTCTGGTTTGCTTGTTGCAGATTAGGCTGGCAGGCGTCTGTTTTCATCCCTGATTGAGTTAGGAATCACTGCAGTGCTCCCACCACAGACAGGGAGGGGAGTGATCTGCCATGGCAGTGGCACTTGTGTTCATCTCATCACTCCTTTTTCTCTTCCTTTGGTTAAAGAATCGTTGAGCTTGACATCTGCTTGCTGCTGCTTCTCTCTTTTTATCATGTAAAATGTGTATTTTTCATTTTACGCTATCCACGTGTTTGTCCTAAGCACAACAAAATGCTTCTCGTGTCTTAGAAAAAACCCTCTAAAAGGAAATGCAGGAACCAGCACTGATTTTTCATTGTGAAAATACAGCTTCTGAGCCAAAAAATCCTACAAAACCCCAAACAAATTTAACCAGCAGGATTCTGGTCCAGCCTCTGTTGTATTGAACAGTGAACTGGGGGGGGAAGGAGAGGGAATAATCAAACCAGCCGTGATCTGAAAAATGGTTTTACTGTTGAATCTTGTGGTTGTCCCAGCACTGTCAAGCCCACTGACCTGAAGGGAATGGGAAATCATTGTGATCAGCCCTAATTGCAGAAGAGCCATAATTTGGCACATCGGTTGCTATGGAAGCGATTGACTTTTCTCGCTCTGTTCCTGGGAGGATGCTGCTGGTTCTTCTGCCACGTGAAGAGATGGAAGCAATTTCAGAATAAACTCCTGTATTATCAAACAAGCACCAATCTGGTATGAAATTCTGGATTAGAGGGAGGAATAGTGAAGGCATTGCTGGAGTTCCAGATGTGAATCCATTTGGGATTGGCCACAGACCAGTTGTCATTAGATGTCATTGAGTTTGCTTGAACTGAAAGCTGCAACTTGGAGAATAATGGCTGGTGCAGAGTTTAGGGTTTATTGAATCTTCTTACCAAAGTGGAGTTGTTCAAGATAAGAAGTGAAAATAATATGAATCCCATAGCTTATTCCTATATGTTTTAACTGTTCAATAATTGGAGACAACATGCTTTTCTTGAAGCTTCCTGGTGCAGTCTGTTAATAACCAGCCCTTACAACCTAGAGTTTGGGTTCATCTACCTGGAAGAGAGAAAAAGAGGGGAAAAGGCTGTAAACTATCCAAATTCTGGTTTTGTGATGAGCTGCCCAACTTTAAAATGTTGTGACTGCTTTCAAAGATTTTACCTAGGTGGCTTCTGAGCTGTGTTTCGCTTCAGATACTTCAGCAGCAGCAGCCTGGCACCTCTGGCTGCCCCATCCTGATGGATCCCAGGGAATCTAAGGAGTTGTTTTGCCTCAGGAAGCAGCATTGCTTGCTTTCAGCTGGCCTGTTGGGAAACAGTAACATTTTTGTGCTAGTACTTTGGCTTTTTGAATATTTATAGCTTTCTGCCAGTGAATAAATATGTACATAAGCAAACCAACCCTGATGGTTTTGAAACTGTCAGTGATGAGCCTGTGAGGATCAGTGTAAAACCTTTTCTTCCACATCTGAGCAGGTGGGGCAGATTTCTATTGATTGAGTGAGTTTCCTCTTCCAGTGTATTATTTTTTGACAAGAGCAGCCACACTGATGCTCCCAGCAGGGTTTGGGTTGGAAGGCACCTTAAAGATCGTTCAGTCCCACCCCCTGACATGGGCAGGGACATCTTCTCCTAGAACAGGTTGCTCCAAGCTCTATTCAGCCTGGCTTTGAGCACTTGCTGGGATGGAGGCAGCCACAGCTTCTCTGGGCAACCTGCTAGGAAGTGTGTGTGTGCAAATGTCCATCCTCTGCTCTAAAGAAGTTTTTGTTATAAAAATGTAGCTGGAGGAGAGGGGAAAAAAAGAAAGCCAACTTTTTTAAAATGCTAAGGCATTTTAGCAGTGCAGTCAATGGGTGATGCTTTCCTCTATCCACGTTGTAGCTCCTTCAATAAACCAAACAAATCCGTAATTGTTCACCTTGTGATAGTTCTGTTCCTTCTCAGCATCTGTCAGGCTGGATCAGCTGTGTGTTGGCACTGGGTGGGTCCCAGCACAGTGACAACCTCACCTGTCAGGGATAGCCCCATCCCAGTTGTGTTTGGCTTCCTGCTTGTAATACCCTTGATGTCTTTACACAAACTTCATTTTCTTTCTTAGTTCCCTGTTGAGTTCTTTAGGAGTTCTTTAGGTAGGGTTTAATTTGAAGTTAGCCTTTACTTTGTGTTTATGCCTGCCCTGAGTGGAAATAGAGCGATGCTAAAAGAGGCAGAAAGGAAGGAGATGATGGTTGCTGGAGGTCTTGCTCATGGTTGTGCTAATTAGTGACTAGAGTGACTAATCAGTCCTCCCTTTTTCCCTCTGGCTCAAATATTTATTCCCAAATAGTTTAGAGTCTAGAGGAAGTCATCAATAATTCTACTTCTTTTTTTCCTACAGTGTTTTGGGATGCTGTTATTTTGTTTCACCTCTTTATGGAGGCAACCCCCTCAGTATTCATTTTACCATTATTGTTAGCTGTAACAATAGAAGAAGGGGTAGTTGCATTTGTAGAAAACTGCTCCATTCTTTTATAAGCCTGATTCCCATGTCCCAGTGCCTATGAATAAAAGTCCTTGAATTTCAGTGATGCTATGGAGAGCTGCCCATAAGTGAAAATATGCAGTGCTCTGAAAGCCACACCGTGACTTGTGCTCTCTTGACAGTTGCTGTGACTTCCTCACCCTCCCCAGGACTGCAGAACAAGAACTTTTTTATTCTTATCCAGCGTGACTGTTGTTCCCCTGGTAAAATTGACTTCAATCATCAGCATTCCCTCAGTCCCATCTGCTCTGTTCTCCAGGGCAGCACAGCTGTCCTTGGACCCTGAAGAAAGGAGATCAATTTGTGCATCACCTCCTGTACCATGGTAGATTATCCGCTTCATTAAGCAGAATTTTTGATGCTTTATGTCACTAATTATTTGACTCCAAATCACTTGAAAATAATTACCTTGAGTCCAAACATTTTGGTCAGCTGCCAGTTTGAAAGTGGAATCACTGGTTGTGCCAGGCTTCAAGTTCCTCCAGTGCCCTGGAACTTACTGCAGGCTCCAAAATCCTTGTGTTTGGACTGAGACTGTAGCTGCCTTCCTCCCCAGCTCCTTTGCTTGCTGGTTTTGCTTTCTCAGTGTCAAATCCCCACTGCCTCTTCCATATGAGGAGCCCCATCCCTGTGGCTGTGCCCAGAGCTGCACAGGAGGGGAAGGTGCCTGCAGCCAGGAGAAGTTCTCTGGGTCTGTTTGTTGTTGGTGCCATAGTTGTTGTTTGTTTGCTTTGTTGTACACACACGTCAAGAACTGCTATTCCTTTGCCTGAAAGCCCCATAATTTCAGAGTTGTAATAATTTGGAGGGAGAAAGTTAATTTTCACTTCCCTTGGCAAACACTCTGTCTTTCAAACCAAGACACATGGCTAATATTGCAAAACAAAAACAGGCTTTAGCAAACAAATAGTATTTAAGGGAATGTTTCTTCTTCTTTTTTGATACTAAAAAAGCCTTCTGCATCAATAGGAGTGGAATACACTATCCTCAAACTTGTCTGGAATAAAAGGTCAGTCTAAGACCTAAAAATAAATACAAACAACTTTACTTTTGAGTCAAGGCCTTTGATCAGTCAGTGTTGGATGTCCAGAGCTGGAGCACAGGTCCATATTCATTTTTTTTGAGCTTAAGTGCCAAAAACTGTAAAGGAAGAAATTATTTCATCTCTGCTTTCCATCAGTGAGGAACTTACTGCTTCCATCCTGGTGTCTTTGATTTGTTAAAGAGCTCAGGAATATTTTCAAGGATCAAAGTGTAATCCTGTATCCAGGAGATACTGCACATGTCCAGGCTTGTATTTATGATAACCAGCCTTATATATTTATATATATTTTTATATGTTCAGTAATGAGTGCCCTCTCATTTCCCCCATTCTTTTTTCTTTGGTCCTTAATAGGGAGTTCAGTTCTAGGAAAATGCATCCCCAATGTGCATGGGGGGTTTTAACTCAAGGAAATGCACTGAACCTGGTCTTATGATAGTAGTGAAGTTACATTCATTAGCTCCTCTGGCTCAGAAGGGTTTGGGATTAAAAATAACTTTCTGACCATCCACTTGAAGGAATATTACAGACCATCATCAAGAAAAGTGGTGGGGAGGGAGCAGTATTTATGTGCTGCGCTGAGGAGAATTTCTTTTGTTTGAATTTCTTCTTAGAGGAAGTGTCTTTGGAAGGGGTGTCAGAGGCTGATGGAGTGGGATTAATGGTGGGAATTTGTGCAGTTTCTTACAGAAATTATTGGTTGGAATGGGAGGCACTGAGGGGAGCTGTAGGAGCAGAGATGGAATTGGAGGTGCAAATTTGCACCTCCACAGTTCAGTGTGGGGTTTTGGCTAATGAGAGGCCCCTGATGTCAGTATCTAGGGAGAATATATTTACTTTGCCACTTCTCTGTGGTGGGATTGACTTTTGTCAGACCATTTTCCATTGCTGCCACAGAACTACTAATACTTGATCCACAGAATTGTTCAGGTTGGAAAAGACCCTTAAGATTATTAAGTCCAACCATTCCCCCAGCACCACCGCCATGGTCACCATGTCCTCAGGTGCCAGTTCCACGTGTTGTTTGAACACTTCTGGGGATGGGGACTGCACCACTGCCTTGAGCAGTTGCTGGACAACCCTTTCCATAAAGAAATTTTCCCTAATATCCAATCTAAACCTTTCCTGGCCCAGCCTGAGGCCGTTCCCTCTCCTCCTGTCCTTGTCCCTGGGAGCAGAGCCTGACCCCCCAGCTGTCCCCTCCTGGCAGGGAGTTGTGCAGAGCCACAAGAGCCCCCCTGAGCCTCTTTTTTTCCAGGCTGAGCCCCTTCCCAGCTCCCTCAGCCCCTCCTGGAGCTCCAGCCCCTTCCCCAGCTCCTTTCCCTTCCTTGGACATGCTCCAGCCCCTCAGTGTCTTTCCCAAAACTGACCCCAGGATTGGAGGTGCAGCAATACAAAAATTGGCATTTATAGAGATGCGTATAGGGCAGCCTTCATCCCTTAGTGGTTCATTTTTTTTTTTTTTTTTAAATCTCTTCTTGATGTAAACAAGACTAATGAAAAAATCTTCCATTAATTCTGAGATTGGGGGGATATGCAGAAATGGTCAAGGACATTTTCCAAATACAGCTCAAGTGTATCCAGAATAATTTAAAGCAGATGTACATAATAATGGGACAGATTCAGGTCACATGGAGGGAGGGAAGTTGTTAGATAAAATTCTGCAGTTATGTAATTGAAGATCAGGGTCCTAAATGGTATCATTTATTTCTGGCCTTCCATAGATGCTCGCTCTTTTGCACATAACTATTCTCTTTTTTTTCATTGCCAATTTGAGAATTTTTGACTTCCTAAAGGTAAATCAGTCTCACACTTGGGCAAATTCAGGGACTGGTGCCACTAAGGGAACCCAGTTCTTGTTAGACACTCGCTGAAACGGATTTCAGATGTTTTGAAAGTAAAAGTACAGCCATTAAACCAAAAATATTCTGTAGACTACAGATGCATTGTTAATGTCTCCCAGGGGCACTACCCTCCAGCATTTATCTAAAATTAGATGATGGTGGCTATCAAACCAGTCACAGAATTACCAAATAAATCATAAAGAAATTTCATTTGCTTGTAAACATTTGCAGCTGAAATATGTGGCAGCTTTCATATAGGAACTGAAAGGAGGCAACAGAAACTCTATTTGAAAATGACAATGTACAAAAACATTGTGCATTTTGAATGGTTTATTGAAAAGAGCAAACCTAATAACTCTGCTGTAAAATGATATATTTGGTTTTCAAGGAATACTCTGAACATTTATGAGCACTTATGAACTCCATCCTGCTGCATGTGATGCCTACAGAGGTGTTAAGAGTTGACCCCTTCAGAAATTCAAAGGTTATTTGTCGATAAAACATCTGAGAGAGCTGCCAGGCTCTGTAAAATTGCTCCTAAATGGCCTAAATCAGCCAAATTCCAGGGTGAATTGCATAGATCTGCTGACGTATTTAAAGTGGGTTGAATTTTTTGAAGGGAGAATCAGAGGTACTACATTGCTTGACAAGCTCAGGTTGTATTCTCTCTAATTTGCATTTTTTGCAGTTCAGTCAAAGAAAAAGTCATTAACTTAAAAAGAGGCAGAAGTAGATGGAAAGTATGGGGGCGTTCACTGCTGGGATCTGCTGAAATTGTTTAAAATAAAGAGAAAAAGGTATCTGTGTGAGCTTTAGGTATCCTCACTCTTTCTGAAATATCTAAATAATCGAATGTTGGATTTAATTATTGTTACTAATGACTTTAACGTAATATCTGAAGTTTGCTCATGCAGTATCAAACGGGTGAGGAGCTCTTGGGGAGGCTCCATGTCCTTCCACATCCTGGCCTCAGTGCTCCCACCCCTCATCCCAGCTGATCAATGCATCGATCTCTCCCAGCTCTGCCTCACCAGGCTTTCCACAGCCTGCCCTGCCTTAGGCTGCACGTGCTCTCCTTCCAGCTCTGACCTCCTGGCATTCCTGATCTAATTAACCTTCTCCCTGCCCACCCAGTCCTCTTGTGCCTTCCATTCCAGTGTAATTCAATCCAGAAGCAAAATAAACAGTCAGAAAAGAACCATGGTGTGTTCCTCGAGGGCTAGAGGTGGAGAAATCACATATTCTGGTTTATTTCACAGATGGTGGGATGGTTTAGGTTGGAATGGACCTTAAAGCTCATCCAGTCCCACTCCCTACCATGGGCAGGGACACCTTCTACTACCCCAGGTGGCTCCAAGCCCTGTCCAGCCTGGCCTTGGGCACCTGCAGGGATGGGGCAGCCTCAACAGAGCCCAGACTCACCTTGTCTATAATCACCGTTAGCCAGAGATGAAACCACTTCATGACATCACCTTTGCATTTACTGATCTCACATGGAAAAGGCCCTTTTCTAAACCTTACTAAAAATTATTTCCTAATGATTTAATATAAAAACTTTTCCCCACTTGGAATTTGTTGTGGTTAATTGGAAGGCAAGTTCTCCAAACCTAAAGTCAGCAATTCAGGTACTGAAGTTAAAGATTTACGAGCTCTTTGCAACCAGTCCAAGGATTTCCATCACAGATAGAGCCTGCAGAGCACAAGCACATTGCAGTAAATTGCTTATTTCTAATAACATGAATAAAAATCCATGAACAGCTCCAAGACAGATTAGTCTCCAAAGCTGTAGCCTGATTGGAGGCAGAGGTAATTTGTCCGAGGAGCACAGGAATTTTTTTCCTTTTTGTCTTCTTTTTTTGGTAAGAAAAATGTAGGCAGTCAGACTTACTTTGCGTTGCAAAAACAAAAGAAATCAAAAATAAGACGTTCAGATTCTTTTGTAGTGAGCTGTACAGAAATGAAATGTATCTTCTAAAAAGTGAAAGATAATATTCAAAAGATTACATGAAATTTGCAGTCAAATTTTAGCTAGTCAGTAATTCTTTTAATCCTTAATCTTTAGAAAAGCCAGGTAACTGCAGGTTTGCATGTCAGAAGGAACTAAAAGCTCTCAGAGAAACGTGAATCAGGCTGTCCTTTTAGAACAAAATACTCCCTGTGTTCAGGTTATCTGGCATTTTTATTAAGCAGAGCATTAAAATGCTGGGAACAATAACTGAGAGCCTGTGGATGGAATGCTGCAGCATGCACGGAGTGATCAGGAGTGGGACAAACAGCAGGAAAACCAGGAGGGCGAGAGCTTCCTGTTCCCAGAGCCAGGGAAGGGAGGGAATCACAGTCCAGCCCCAGCCAGTGGACTCCTGTTCCTGTGCCCAGCACTCCCTTTGAAGTCCCATCTTCATGAAAATGGAATAGTTGAAAATCCCAACATAAATGTGACTTAATTGCCTTGATGGTCCCTTCCAACCCAAGCCATTCTGGGTTTCCCCTCAGAGCCAGGCCAGTGCCACTGGGTGCCAGGCTGGGTCACACTGTGGAGGCTCTGCTGTTCTTTCCAGTGCCATTCCACTGCAGAGGGGTTTGGCATTAAACTCTCTTGAGTGGAGGGACAGGATATTCTCTGTTTTTCTGGGCAATAAACCAGAGCACTTCAGTATCCTGAGTTCTATCACGCCAACAAAAGAATTGCCTTTCTTTTCATTTTTCCTGTAAAAGAATTGTTTCTCCTGTTTCCATTAGGAGCTGAATTCAGCCTTCCCTGCCATAGTTAAGCTGGTATGTAGTGGCTTTAACAGGAATTTAGATGTGTGTTCAAGAAGTGTCTACTCTAAAGCACTTGAAAGACCTGGACAGGCAAATGTAGCTGATTTGGAGATGTGACAGTGTGCTGGGGTACAGCATTTACGTGGCTGTGAAATGTTGGGAGATAGTTACTGAGTGATTCCATGAGACATAAATGACAGGAACAGCCAAGTAAAGCTGTCAGCTGGCATGAAAACCCAAGTTACAGGGTTTGGTGATCAGTAGGGAGCTGACAGAGACCTGCCTTGGTGGGTGGCTACAGTCACCTTCCAGCACAGCAGCACACCAGCTCCCAAGAACCCTTTTCCTCCTGTTGCTTTGTGTTTTTATATAAAAATGTAAGCTTTCTTCTGAACATAAAAGGACATCAAGTTACACAGCCCATAGAATTCTTTAAAATACTAGTGCACGTGCAGTGTGCTAGGGTTTTATTCTTCTTTAAAATTCCTGGCACTAAGCATTTGGTTGTTTTTAGTATTATTGAGCGTTGATGCAGAAGCACATGAGCTCAGTGAGTAAATGCAGCAGCTTCAGACCATCAGCATGTTGGGTTCTCATGAATCCACTGTTTGGCTTTGGGTTTTCATGTACACAGCTGAGCAGTGTGCTGCTGGTTATTGATATACCTCTATTATTGGAGTTGACTGGGGGGTGTGTTAGAGCTGTTGTAGCTGGTTATAGCAGTGGTGTCAAAACAGTTAAAAATATCTCAGGCAGGTTCTGTTATCAATTCTGTACTCAGATTTCCTGGTGAGAAGGGAGTGTGCTGAAGTGAGTGTAAAATGTGGTTGCAGCACCAACTGGATAACACACATGGGAAGGGAGAAAAAAACCAGTTATGCCCTTTTACTGAACTTAGGAAGAGAGTATTAGGTCTTACTGTCAGCCCTGAGAAGCAACTTAGAGCTTTTTTTGCTATAATATCCATTCACAAGCACCTCAGAGCTGCTGCCTCTGTTCTCTGACATTCTGTTATATGATTTCACTTATTTTTTAAGACTTAAGGAGGGGATAATCCAGTACAATGGAGCTTTGCTTAAGTTTAAAGTTATCTGTACTTTGAAAGCCAGGTTATAATAAAATAATTGATAGTTTTGTATGAAATATGGAGGTCTGACAGGTCCGCTGCTGTGGTTCAGCTGGTGACACCTTGCACCATGACCAGCATTTTGCATGGAGTGACAAGACAAGGCAGAAGAGTCTTAAGCTGAAGGAGATCAGAGTTAGATCAGCTATGAGGAAGAAATTATTCCCTGTGAGGGTGGTGAGGCCCTGGCACAGGGAAGCTGTTGCTGCCCCATCCCTGGAAGTGTCCAAGGCCAGGTTGGGTGGGGCTTGGAGCAACCTGGGATAGTGGAAGGTGTCTCTGCCCATGGGACTGGGTTGGCTTTAAGGTCTCTCCCATGCCAGATTTCCATGATTCTGTGAATTACAGCCACAGACTGGTTTGGGGACCAGGTGAAAGCCAGGTTCATGCCCCTTGGAGATGTTTAATCACAATGTAATTAGACAAAACAATCCTTTTCCAGCCTGAGAACTAAGGACATCATTGCAGCTTCAGGCTCAAGAGGTGTAAACAACAGCAAAGTGAGGAGAGCAATCTGAAAGGATGGGACTTCATAACCTGAAGCTGTAATTGGACAATTAACCCCAATATGTAAATGGACCAAAACTTACAAAAGTGTAAAAACATGTGAGCCGTTTTCCATCTTGGGTGTAGGTCTGGGCTCTTGTATTGCCCAAGGTGTATCTTTTGAAGGCCTTTTAAATAAATACCTACTTTATTCCTTTAACACTGTGTAGCCTCTGTTCTAGGCAATCTCTCAAGGCATCAGTACCATATCCAGGGAATGGCTTTTACCAAAAAAGTCTACCTTTAAAATAGTAGTCTATCTTTTTAATGAAAGAAATAACCTTGGAAATAAAAATCTCTCTAGTTTTCATTTTACATAAATGTCTCTGTTCTGGCTTGGGCTCCTAGAGCCAGTAAATGCCCACAGATTGACTGTGGGTGGTCAGCAGTTCCACAAGTTGGGCCATCCATCTAAATTTGTCTCTCTTAACTCCATCAGGTTCACGTCAGCGTTGGTTCAAGCAGTACAATGGGGATTCAATAACTTAGACAGCTTATGTGCACCTACTGCAGCATCCATTTTCATAACAGTGAAGCCACTGTGGAAAGACAGCTCCAGATGCTCAACTCCCAGAGCTGTGGTGCTCAGGAATGCAGTCGTGGTTGCATGGGAGATGCTCCTGGGTTTTTAATTTGCAGTAGTGTAGATGAGACATCCAAAAATTGCTGTAAGCTTCTGTGAGCTGTAAGTTCTATGAGGTTAAATGTCTAGAAGCAACTGGCTTAAGTTCCTGAGGTTTTGTACAAATCCCAGGTTTCGTGATTTGTGGGTTTCAGTTACAGTTATCAAAAAGCAATATTTTATTTAAAGTAGCATCCTTTTACTGGTGCTGCAGGCTGAGTGCTGGAGGAACCCAAACCAGGACAGAGCTGGGAAATGGAGATGGGCTCTTTTCCAGATTGTACATTATCAGATGAATAATTAACTGTAGACTAATTGCAAATCCTAATTAGTCTTCTATAACTGCACTAAGCACAGTATTACTTCAGAGTAATGTGGTAAGAACTTGACCTTCAGGCTTTAACCCTGCTGCTGGTGTGAGCAGGAAGGAACTTGACTTTTGGAACCCAAATTATGTGTGTGATACTGTAAGTCAAAAACCTCCACAGACTTTTGTTATAAAATCAAAAGGATACAGAAATACCAGTGTACAATGCCTTGCCTTTTCCTGGTGTGCATTGCTAGCTGAAAGCTTGTCTGTGCTGCTTTCCCCACAGGTGGTGGGGAAAAAAAAGTAGAAAAAATTCTTAGGAATGTTGGGTTTGGCCTTCTTTTGTAGATTTGATGGGGAATTGGCAGGCAGGCTGCTGTGTGACATGGCCCATAGGGTGGGTACCAAAGGTGAGTTGTATGTGGAGAGACTTGATTTCCAAATGACCACGAGTGTGTTGGGGACAGCAGGTGACAGTGGAAGTTGCACATTTATTTTCTGTCATGGTCTTTCCTATTAACTACTCACTAGCACAGGTTGGTTGCTCTGCAGCTTATGGAGCATCTTCCAAGTGGCTCTTGTAGCCTTGTCTTCTCTGTGAGCAACTTGGAGGCAAATTCTGTGCCTCCAAGAAAGTGAGGCAGGAGAGCAAACACACTCTGTCCTCCAGTGCTCCTCCAGAAACTCTTGTTCCTTGGTAGCTCTGGTGCTTCTGCTACAACTACAAGATGCCTGTTTGTGTTCCATGGAAGGTGCTGAGAAAATAATGAGCAATGAAAGGAGAAGCAACAGTTAACATGGATATGTGAACATATATCTGTGGTACATAACCTAAAATTAATGACCAGCATGGAATGGTAAAACAAACTCGAATAACTTGAATAACCTGAAAACCCAGACACTGAGGGTACACAGCAGGTAGCAGTGTTGTGTTGGTAAAGCCACTGAGCAGCAGCCAAAGCAAACAATTCCTGTCTGAAATCTGGTTTTTCTTCTGTTTAGGTGATACTGAGCAAGAGCTGGGACCCCCTCCATCTGTAGATGAGGCAGCGAACACACTCATGACTCGCCTGGGCTTCCTCCTCGGAGAGAAAGTCACGGAGGTTCAGCCAGGGCCCCAGTACAGCATGGAGGTGCAGGATGAGAACCAGGTATGACCTCCCCTCCCCTGATCCCAAATGGCATGGGTTGGGATCACTGTGGTGTTTGGGAGAGGGTGGTTGTTGTCTTAATTCTGTGGCAATTGGGTGGCTCCTAAGGATGAAATAATGGTGCTGAGGTAAAGGTTGTATCTCCTCATCACTGCTGTGACTCATCCTTACAGAACAGCAGGCCGTGGTTCAGGGATCAGCCATGTGAGACAGCTTCTGTTGTTTTTCTGTTTCTGCAAATGGAGGAGTGGGCAGTGTTTCTAATCAGATTATAGTGACCAAAATAATCTGTACTTGCCTGGCATCTTCTCTGTGATTTTTCAGAAGTACTTCGGTAGTGTTACATAAAGACACAATCTCTGCAGAAAGGAGAGGGCAATAGTAATACCATGATTTTACAGATAGTCACAGTTCTTGCTCATATTTGCCCAACAAGGTGATTTCATGCTTGAAACAGATAAAGAAGGCAAATCATAAAATCTTTATTGTGATGGAGCTTGTTACACCCCTGGCTGGCTGGAAAGCTTTGGGCTGTGATATGGATTTTGTAGAAACTGTCTGAGCATTAGTTTCTCCCTTCTTCTCCTCAGGTATGGACAATTTGCAGTTTTGCTGAGAGTGAGAATAGGAGGCCTTTTCTCCCCCACCCCTTTTTGTATTTAAATTGACAGATGGGTAGTCCAGTATGTAACATAAGAGCACAAAACTCAGCAGCCACTTCCAATTCTCTGTTCTTTTAATTACCATTGAGTGACTCTGCATGAGTCACTCAGATATTTAATATAAATGTCATTCAGAGAGCCTGAATTCCTTAAAAAGAGAGTCAGTGAAAAGTGGCCTGTCTTCAGGGCAGAACAGATGTGGACCTGTTGGAGCAAGTCCAGAGGAGGCCACAATTTTTTAAAGCAAGTTGTGGATTCAAAATGGACTATACTATACATTGGGCTAGAAAATGTCCTTTCAACAGGTGCCTATTTCAATTGAATACTTCAAAGCCAAGCAGAGCTTTCCACTATAAATGGTTCCTTTTGTTGTTACCTTTTGACAAAAATTAAAATCCCATCTTTTCTCTAAAGCCAAAGATGTCTTTGGTGAATAAATAGAAATAAAAAAATTAAAGAGAAATAGCAGAGACTTGTCCTCTAAACCAGATTGGTATCTTGGGCTGTGTGCTAATTTTTGCATGAATAAGTTTTTTCCAGGGCCTTTGAATGCCATTCATGTTCAGGAGAAGATAAAGAGAGGCTGGTTTCTCAATTTGCAAGTTAATTTTTCCCTTCCTTTGTAAGCATCTCCTGATGTCAGCACTTGCCTTGAATCCTGGATTAATCAAGGTTGGAAGTGACCTCATGAGGCAGGGCTGGCTTCAGGGAGGGATCTTGGTTCTCAGGGCTCACCCAGGCAAGGTTTGAGGATCTCCACTGATGGAGATCAGTGGGCTCTCCTGACAGCCTGTCTTGGGGCTCACCAGCTTCAACTGTGAAAAACATTTTTCTTCTACCTAGTAGAAAATTTCCTTGATGGAACCTGTGACTGCAGCTCCTTGTCCTTTCCCCTTCCACTTCTGAGAGGAGCATGGCTGTGTCTTCTCTCCAGGCCCTGCAGAGTGGAAGGGTGCAGCTATCCTTGGATCCAGAGTAGCTGTCCTGCCTGTAGGCTGAGTGAACCTTCTCCATCAGCCTCTCCTCCTTCTCTCCATCAGCCTCTCCTCCTTCTCTCCATCAGCCTCTCCTCCTTCTCTCCATCAGCCTCTCCTCTTTCTCTCCATCAGCCTCTCCTCTTTCTCTCCATCAGCCTCTCCTCTCCATCAGCCTCTCCTTCTCTCCATCAGCCTCTCCTCTTTCTCTCCATCAGCCTCTCCTCTTTCTCTCCATCAGCCTCTCCTTCTCTCCATCAGCCTCTCCTTCTCTCCATCAGCCTCTCCTTCTCTCCATCAGCCTCTCCTCTTTCTCTCCATCAGCCTCTCCTCTTTTTCTCCATTAGCCTCTCCTCCTTCTCTCCATTAGCCTCTCCACCTCAGCCATCTCACCTTTCTGGGGTTCTCCTCTGGCTGCCATCTCCCACTGGCTGTCTCAGCAAACAAATCCTGTCCAAAGTAAAGCTGCTTCCAAATTGCAGCAAATTTTGGCAAAACCTCTTCAGATCTCCATCCCAAACTGAATTTCTTCCACTGTGCTACTTCCAGTCATGCTGAAAATCACCCAATGAGACGTTTATGGGATTTGCAAATATTAATTCTTCTATTAATCATTGATTAATTAAAATCTGATTGAGACTTTGACCAGTAGTTTGCACTTGAATATAAAATTAGAACGGCCTTCTGGGTTTTAATGTGTTAATTTACATGAGCTGAGCAAAGAAAACATTCTTTGTATCAAAAGCTGCTGCTTGTTATTCCAGCCATGCTTTGCCTTCTCAGGCGAGACGATAATTATTTGCCATCTCACCAGTGCTAAAGCTGAAAGGAAGATAAGGAATGGGAGTATTTGCACTGAAACTGCCCAATCTCTACATCTCTAGGTTGCCTTTTCCCCCAGTTGCCTTATTTTGAATATATCCAAGGATATATTCCCTAATCCAGATTGTAATAAAATAGTATGTTTTCTGTGCTTTTAATTATGGTTTTCTTAATGGGTGATCCCAAATGCTGAGGATTAAATCCTTTTTCTCCTACTTTTTGGGAAATTCTTTTTAACTGGATTGTCTGCCAGAGCAGCACAAAGGACATCAAGGCTCTGGCAGAACAGTAATTTTTCCAAGTTCAGTGAAAATGTGACAGATGAAACAGCAGCAATAATAATACAGAACGTTCTGTCAATGGAAATTTATATTTAAAACTCACACAGAGGAACATTTTTCTATATCAATACAAAAATAAAACATGTCAATCAATGCCAAGTGATATACTGTGTTATTTCAAAATTTCCAGTTGCAAGGAGCTTGTTCTTCAGGAGCTGCATTGATAACACAGCAAATAAAGGAACTTCTATCACTTCTGGCATTTCATGAAACAATAGTTTTATCAGCTGGAGGGAAGATGATTGTACCATCCTTGCATTGAATTTTAGTTTGTTTTAAAGTGCAATGATTCCTGTGTTTTAGAGTTAGTGGATTTTTTTTTGTATTGAGGTAAGTTTCAGTGGGGATTTGTTTTAAATGACAGTTAAAGACATAGAAAAACTCCACCATGAAGAATTTATCATAGTAATAAAGCTTTACTTTCTCAGATACATTTACAGATAGTCCCCCTGTGATGGGTAGATCAGTGAAAACATCTGTGTGGCACAAGTCAAAAAAAGAGCCCTGTATTAGGTAATATTAAGAATAATAATAAACCCCATCATTTTTAAAGGGAAAAAAATGGAATATTTTCATTGAATATGACATATTGAATATGAATATGAATAAGTAGTTTTTAGTTTGGCCACTACGATGAATGAGCTAGAAATAATTTTTTAAAATTAAAAGCAGATTTAGAAAAATCAGTAGTGTATTTAGACATCTGAAAAACTTGCAGTCTGAGGAGATTGAAGAGGTTCATGGAGAGAGAAAGTTCATGACAGGTGATGTAATGAATGTGTGAAACCAGAATATTCAGAGAACCAAAATTACCAGAGCAGTCAGCTTGCCTACAGTTCCTAGAAGGCAGAGGGGAAAAAGAAGAGGTACTGGTGAGTGCCTGGAATGTGAAAGAATGGAAAATAACAATAACTGGGATTTACCAGTGGCATTTGAAATGGGATGGAGAGAGGAGAGCATGGCTTTGCTTGTCCCAGGTACTTCAAGAGAGGTGATCATGTGTTGGCAGCCACCAGGTACACTGTGGATGTCTTAGAATCACTGGATCATTAAGGCTGGAAAAGATCTCCAGGATCATCAACCTTTGACTGAATCCAGCCATGTCACTAAACCATATCACAAAGTGCCACATCTATTTGTTGTTTGAATGCTTCCAGGGTGGTGGCTCCACCACTGCCTTGGACAGCCCATTCCAGGGCCTGACCACTCTGTCAGCAAAGAAATTTTCCCTTTTATCCAACCTGAACCTCCCCTGGCCCAGCTTTAGGCAATTTCCTTTTATCCTGTTGTGTGTTGCTTGGAAGAAGAGACCAACCCTGATGGATACCACAGGGAGATTATAAATTAACATGGAAATCCTCAGAGTTGACTTTCTGCTGGGTTGGGATGTCTGTTAATACACAAACCCGCCGGCAGAGCTGTGACATTGGCACTGTGTCCCTGGTTTGCTGATGCACTGATCCATGTTGGGGATAGTCTGTAATTAGGCTGAGATCAATTAAGCTCCCTGTGGCAGGAGAGCAGAGTTGTGGGGTGGCCAAGGGGCTGCCCCTTCCCCCTTCCAGGGATGCTCTGTGCTGCCTCCAGCACCAGGGCAGTTATGCTCTGAGTAAGGATTTTTACAAAACTCATGGGGATACTTGGACAAAGTAAGTTTTTTTCCTGGTAGCTTCATGTGGTAGCTAATAAATATAAATATAAATATAAATATAAATATAAATATAAATATAAATATAAATATAAATATATTATATAAATATATTATATAAATATAAATATATTATATAAATATAAATATAAATATAAATATAAATATAAATATAAATATAAATATAAATATATTATATAAATATAAATATATAATATAATATAAATATAATATAAACCACCATGTTCAACTTTAAAAAAGCCCTTCCCAGACATTTTTTTAGTTTCAAATATGGAATAGGGAGGAGGAAAAAAAAATTACATGTCAAGCCTGTTATGCAGTTTGCAGGTATGATGCTTTCTGCTTTCAAATGCCACAGAGAAGGGGATACAAAGCCACACAATTACATGGGGATGCTCACACAGAATAAAAGAAATCTCATTTAACCAGATTTCAGATGGGGAATGAATCTCTGCTGTTCCCTACCAGGCTCATTGTATGGTGAGTGGAGTGCTGCCTGCTGAGCCCAGCTTCATCCAAGAGCAGCAGTGCAGGAGAACTGGCTGTGCCCTGCACTGTCCCCTGAGCCAGGGAGATGTGGGGTCACCTCCCTCTGCAGAACCCCAAAGATGAACTCAAGGGAGGGTCACGTGCTGAAACTGCCATTTTTTAATGCTTACTTTTTGCCCTTCCTCGAGGGGTGATTGACTGACCTTTCTGAGGGTCCTCCAGTGCCCATACCTGTTCTGTTGGTCAGCCCTGTGTAAGGAAAGTGTTAAAATTGCCCATTTATTAAAAAAAAAAATGCTCTGAAGTCATTATAAGAGTGATGAAGTTGGTGTGCTGGGTACACAAGAAGCCACCTGTGCCTGCCAACCCCCTTGACCCTGCACAGCAATTTTGTCCCCTGCAGATGCTCCAGGATGTATCTTCAGCAGGGAGAACCTTTTTATCCAGTAGCCTGTGGTTAAAACAAGGGCTCTGTCATATATCGAATTGTATTCAAGAATGATTTTGGATTTTTAATAAACCCATCTCCCTGCACAGGATCAGATGGATCAACTCCTCCAGGTTCCTTGCACACAGTATACATTAGGGTCTTACCAAAAATCACTTTTAAAACTGCCTCTTCTTTGTGCTGCTTTATTTTTCATATTATTGAGAGTTTGTTTAAACTTTATCTGGTGGAGAAAGCATGCCTGGGCAGGAAAGGGCCATCTGGTATCTAGATAAGGGAATCTCTTGTCTTCCTGGAATGGAGGAAGCATTTGTAGAGCAAAATAAAAAAATGGCAGCCCCACAAGGATTCTGAGCAGATGGAAATGGCCCAGAGGTCCTTGTAGGATTTCCAGGGTATGATGATTAAGTAGAGGTGATATCACACTGTGTGCTTCCCACCCCAGAACTCTCCAACAGAGGCACGGAGTTCAGCTTTCTGTCACAGTTTTTGCTTATTTGTGTTTTTTTTTATTATTATTTTAATCTTTCAGTTCAATGCTAACAAAACAATCAAAACTCCTGATCAAGTGGGGAATCAGGCTTTTGATAAATACCACTCTTTATGTATCCTGTGGCTCCTATTGAACGTGGAAGCTGGGATCTCTGAAGCGTGAAGGAGAAAACGAGCCACAGGTGGGGGGTGGCCTAGGGGATGTTTTTGAGCTGTACAGCACTTCCCAACCTCACCAGACAAAGCAAATTCTCAAGTGGGAGCTGTAGAAAGACTTTTTCCCCCTGGCAGTGAGTGATGCCTTCCTGCTTGCCCGTTTTGCAGAGCTCAGCGGTGACGCAGCGCATCAGCCCCTGCTCCACGCTGACCAGCAGCACGGCCTCGCCGCCCGCCAGCAGCCCCTGCTCCACCCTGCCACCCGTCAGCACCAGTGTCACAGCCAAGGACTGCACCTATGGGGCTGTCACCAGCCCCACATCCACGCTGGAGAGCAGAGACAGCGGCATCATTGGTGAGTGCTGGGCCGTACTCATCCTCTTCCTCCTCCTCCGAGTCCTCGCTGCTGCTGAGTCCTGGTGAGCTGGGCTGGTCTCACTAGGGTTGGTTTGTAATCAGAGGATCCCAGGGTGGTTTGAGTTGGAAGGGATCTTAAAGAACAGCTTGTTCCACCCCCTGCCATGGGCAGGGACACCTTCCACTGTCGCAGGTCACTCCGAGTCCTGTTCAGTCTGGTCTTGGACGCTTCCGGGGGCAGCCTGTGCCAGGGCCTCCCCACCTGTGTAGGGAACAATTCCTTCCCACTATCCCATCTAAGCCTGCCCTCAGGCAATGGGAAGCCGTTCCCCCTTGTCCTGTCACTCCAGGCCTTTGTCCCAGATCCCTCTCCAGCTCTCCTGGAGCCCCTTTAGGCACTTGAAGGAGCTCTAAGGTCTCCCTGGAGCCTTCTCTTCTCCGGGCTGAACAATCCCTGCTCTCCCAGCCTTGCACCAGAGCAGAGGAATTCCAGGTGTGTCATCAACTCAGTGACCTCCTCTGGACTCACCCCAGCTCTTTCATGTCCCTTGGGGACCCCAGTGCTGGATACTATTTAGATATTAGTATTTATCTTTGTTTGCTAATTAGGTAGTTTTGCATTCTTCAGGTTAATACTTACTGCAGGTGACCAAGGTGGTCTGTACCCCTCCCTCTTCCAATCCTCATAGGTAAAACTACACAGTAGTTGGGGGAAATTGGGATGTATGAGGTTGATAACTTTGCATCAGTTAATTTACTTTTGGATCTTGCTTAAATGGTGCAAGAGAAAGCCTTGGGCAGGAGCTGAGCTAAATTATCACAAATTTCAGTGAATTTCTGTAGGTGCTGTAGCAGATTTTTCATTTGTGGGATCTGTGGGTTGCAGGTGTAAAGAATCTGGAGAAAATAACATACACAGATTAATTCTGTTCCAGTAACTGTACTGGCACAATGGGAAAACATTAATGTTTGTGTGATATCAAACAGGATGGTCGTCACTTGGGTGTCTTTGCCACATGTTCTATTTGAATATTTCCCCAGCTTGAGAAGATTTTATTTTGCCAACAATTTTTGTAGTGTTTTAAAAAAAACAACAGAAAGAAAAGAAAGGCAGGTTGATAATTTAGGGAGGTTAGTTGCACTAGTGGTTAACATTTTGCTTGGCTAATCAGGGAATCTGGGCTTAGTTCAGCTCTTGGATGCCACAGCAACCCTTGCAGCACTTCTGCCTGCGTGATCTTAAAATGCAAATGGGTGAGCTATTCTGAGCTGTGTGCCAAAGTAGGTTAATGAATCCTGGGAAAAGTCACTGCAGGATCCCACCCCCTCGCTTCCCTGCTCACCATGTCCCACCATCAGAGCTGCACCTTCTCCCACATCCAACCCTAAAGCTGGGCTGGGCTGGAGGGGTCACAGTGAGTACAAGTGGATGTTTGATCCCAGTTGTGTCCTGCTGTCAGTCAGTTCTAAGAGCTGAGCAAAGATTGAAAGGATAAAAAATAAAATTACAAGGTCCGGATCTTCAAATTCAGATATTTTTTTTTTGTAAAAGAAAAGCAGTGGAGAATGGGGGAGAAGGTGAGTCAAGAGGAGAGGTAGGAGCAAGTCAGCCCTTTCTCCTGGGTGCCACAGAATCCTTTCCATGTAAAATAGAATGGCTGGTGAAAATCCTGACCTGATTCTAACCCCTGAATTGCTTCCAGGATGTTTTTGGCTCTCACTATGTACAAGCAGCCAACTGTTAATGTTCAAAAATCTGCTACTGGAAAGAAAACTGGTCAAAGAATCATGTGCTGCTCTGGGGGAACTTTGCACCTCAAAGCCCCTCTGGTGTGGGCTTGGAAGTTTTGCTGCTGGAATGCAGCAGAATGCAGGAAAACCTCCACCAGTCTTAGCAATCCTTCAAATAACCCTCAAACTTTTCTTGCCAGTGTACAAAGCTTATCCAAGTGATGTTCAAGCAGCACTTCAGGTCATTAGCAGCAATCTCCTAAGGAATGGCTGTTTTCCATGTGGTGTCTTCCTGTAGAAGTGTGTTCATACACCCCAGGCTGAAATGGAGCCACAATTTTTCTCTGTGATGATCTGCACTCTGCTCCCTGCTGAATTGTCAGGGGATCATCGTGTGCAGGGCCACAGGAATGAGGGAAAAGCAGCTTGAAAGGGAAAGCAGTGAGCAGTGTAATCCTCTGGCCCTGCTGCTGCAGTGAAGTGTGCAGGTCTGGTACAGTATGGACCAGATGTCTTCGCTTAGATTTTATGGATTTATTTGATGGAAAATAACATATAAAGGAACCTTATCCCCTCCTGGAAGTCCCTGGCCTTCCTTAGCTTCTTCCAATTACTCTTTTTTTTGCTATTTTTTTTCCTCTTATTCCTGAGCTTTTATCAAGGTGCTGTTTTCTACAGATGTATGTGTTTGCGGGTTAAAAACAATTAACAATTGCTAATAAATTTGCCTAAGTGCCAGCTAAGCAAAATAGATGCTGCAAAGCAGAATAGATGCTGCTGACAATGAAACGAGATGGATTTGTTTCCAACTTTATCTGCTTTGAGAAGGGAACAAAGAGCAGCTCAAAAGGCACATCAAGATAAATTTACCTCAGGTTAAATATTTTTGTGATCTTACAGTTAAAGCATTTGAATTCTGACATTCTCATCAGTATTATGAAATGCTCTGTTAATAATGAATAACATTTGTGAGAATTACAGATCTTCTTTTGAATCTCATCAGCTTCTAGTTGGGCTCATTCCCCAAAGAGGAGTGTCCTGAAAAATGTCTCATCTCAGTGACTTGTGAGCTTTTGTTCACTAATGCACCTTCATGTTGCAGTTGATGGGGATGATGGTTCAGGAAGTGAAAAGGGAGCTAATTTTTCAGGTTTCTGATCAGCTCTTGAGCCAAATCAGCGCAGGCACAGAATCCCAGCCCCACAAAGTACACGCACAAAAGGATCTGTGAATCCCAATTCAAGTCTTTCTCCATTTCATTAAAAGGAGAGATAAAGCAGGAAGCAGAGTTGTACATGTGAAGTGGTTCATGGTTGATGTTGGGGTGAGAAACCACAAAGTCATGAAACAACACTTCTGCTGTCCCCCTGTTAAACCACTGAGGCATCAAGGTTTGGGTTTGACCCCAAGCTCTGGTTGATAAATACTGAGGATGTAACAGGTTAGCTACAGGTGCTGGTTACATTACTGGGAAAAAAGGAGAAAAAAGAGAGTTTAAAGCTGAAGAAAGTGACACAGAACAGATGGTAAACTCTGAGATTGACTTTGGTTTATGGTCCAGCCCAGTAGATGAAAAATAAAATTGAAAGAAAGAACAAAGTGAAAAGGCAGCTCAGAAGATAGCTAGAGGAGAGCTGAGCATTGTCAGCTCCCACAGTGTTATTTTGGATACTGTAATAAGTGGCTTCTCTTTAATGTTTTAGCTGGTGATGGTGTGAGATTGGATGGGAATCAGCTTTTATTTAAAGAGCAGCAAGATTTTAACCTTCAAGGTTATGGAAAACTTCACAGTGATCCAAGCTTGCCTGAAAGGTTAATGCTAAATCTTAAATAATCTCCCTCCTCTTGTGCACATAACTCCACATGTCCCTCCTTTCTGCTTTCTGGTTCAAATCTCATAATTTTAAAACCAGTTTCAAGGCATGGTGGGCTTGGACAAAGGAACAAAATTGTCATTGCAGATGCTAAAGGAGGAAAAAAGGGAAAGTAGGAAACTGCTGTTGATGAGACAGGCAGAAATAAAGAAGGATCCAAAAGGTGAAAGATGGTCAGTGCAGAGAGCATTGAATCAAGAAGGTAATGGAGACTGATGTGGAGTTAGAGGGATGTGTGTGTGCATTTCTTCTTGTGAAATTTTGAACTTTCAAAATCCATGGGTTGCCTGGAGCTGGATGTTGTGGTTTAGCCTCAACCAGCAACTGAGCATTGGGAGAGAATCAGAAGGGTAAAAGTTGGTTGAGATAAGAACAGCTTAATAATAGAAATAACAATAGAAACAGAAACAGAAGAAATAATAATAATAATAATAATAATAATAATAACAATAACAACAACAACAATAATAATAACAATAATAATAACAATAATAATAATGGCATTAAAAGGAAAATAACAAAAAGAAAAAACAGCCAAACCCCCCAGATAAACAAGTGATGCAAATGACAAACACCACCTCCCACCCAATGCCTTATTAGATAACCTATTTGATAAATGGAATTTAACATCATGTATGAAAGAACTTCTAAAAATGTGGTGCTTGCTCACCAACACCCACCCAATGCCCTGCCAGTTCCCCACCTTCCAGGTCCCAACTACCCCTTTCAGGTCACTGTAGAGAGCAGTAAGGTCTCTCTGACCTTCTTTTTGTCCAGGCTGAGTTGCCCCAGCTCCCTCAGCTGTTTTTCATCAGCTTTGACCTCCAGACCCTTCCCCAGCTCTGGACACACTCCAGCCCCTTCGTGTGTTTTCTGTAGGAACTTGTAGAGAGAAAGCTCAGCATGAAAAGTCAGGATGAGCAAGTTTAAGAGGCAATGCCTTATGGCCACTCCTGCAGTTCCATCAGCCATTGCCTCTAATTTTTGTGCCTCTCTGTTACAGAGATGTCACCCCAGATGTGCATGTGGGCTCTGTAAAAAGGAAATGTTTAAATAATAACATATGGCTGGGGGACAGGTCGATGTTTTGGTAAAGATCATTAAAGTGGCTACCTCTGTATTAGAGTAGGGAATTGTTGAACAGATTTCATTCATGTTTACAGTAGTGGCCTGTGCTTTACAACATTAATTACCTTGTTTCTGTAAGTTATAAACTGCAGTTTCTAAACTGAAGCTTTGCTGAGCTGTTCTGTCTCACAGTGTTTGCAGGGAGTTGGGCTCAGGAGGTGGGAGGGTCTCACTCTGTTGCAGTTTTACACAGACCCTGCATTTCTAGCCTGAGCAGCAGCCAGGATAGAGCCCTGCAAGGCAATCATCCCATTTGTCATCCCATTCTTTATCCCATTCCTCATCCCATTCCTCATCCTGCCTGGCAGCTGGTGCAGCAGGGAATTCAGATCTAGCACAGAAGGGATTTAGGGCCAGGTGATGCTACTGTCGAGGTATTTTTCATTTTGTTTTCAGACCTTTTGCCTGCTCACCATGATTTATAACACCCCCAGGCCTGACACAGAAATGGCTTTACCTGTTTAATCTCTGTCTATTTGCAGGATTGTTTATATGAATTAAGCCAGCGATCTTAATTTTTTTTTTCTCCTATTTGAAACCATTATTGAAAGAAAAGTTAAACATTCAGGAAATAATGTGGATTTTGGCCTCAAGCCTTGATCAGGACAGACTTCAGAGGTTTTGGGTTTGGGTCTTCTTGCTTGGAGATGCCATAAACTCACTGCCTGGTGTTGTCCAGCAGAGAATAATGTTCTAAAGGTGCGTGTGGCTGCCCAAAGCTGCTGCCTTCCCTTGGGAATGGTTTGGACTTACACTTTGTGCCTGCCAAGTTTTTCTGTTTGGCAGCTGGAGCGGTCTGGGGTGATGTGGCTATATTTAGGTGTATCCTTCTGTGGCTCAGTTTATGGAGGCTTATGTAGATGAGGGTAAAAAATTTATTTCACTCCTTGCCAACTTGTATGTGTTAGCTGGGACATCTCTAATGGAATGAGGCAAGTGGTGCTGAAATGAAATGAGGTTAATTCAGGCTGAGTTTGTAGCTCGTTGCAGTGCAGCATATGAAAGCTCGTTGCTTTGCTGCAGTTATTTCTTTAACTCAACAAAATCCCTGTTTCTTCCTGGAGGCACTATAAATCTTTACATGTAATTAATGTTACAGCTGTTGGTCATTGTCACGTGGGACCTGGAAAAACTGCTTCTCCCACAGTTACAGCTGGAAGGTGAATGTAAAGGTTCATGTTTTCCAGACATGGTCTTTGTCTCGAGGAGAATTGGATGGGATAGTAAAAATTCCCTTGTTGTGTTTGACTAGGGACACATTCAGTTGAAAACCTCCCAGGGCCAGCTTGCAACTAAATGAGAAATAGCATTTGTGATACTAAAATTATAAATACATAAAACTGTCTTGAGAAGTGTCACACTGTCTTTAGTGCTGAGGTGCTGTTTTGGGGGTGCTGCAGCTGCTTTGGTACAGCTCTTGTTATTTCCCCAAAGAAATAAAAATATTTCACCCATGTTATTTGCAAAAAAAGTTCAAATCAGAACTTCTGTTTCCAAGGGAAACAAGCCACGTTGGAAAAGGAAGATTTGAGAGAGGAAACACAGGAGTAAATCTTGAGTACTCAAAGCAGGACGGGATTGTGAAGTGACTTCAGCACTTCTGGAGTGTGTTCCCTCCTAGCACCACAGTCCACGTGCCTGCAAAGCTGCTTGAAGCTGGTGCAGGTGGTGCTGATGCTGTGGGTGGGTTGGGATCATCGGGATAGAGATTCAGCAAATCCCAGGAAAAAGCTTCAGACAGGATTGTGGGCAGGCACCGCACTGCCTGCACGCTCATCCGAGGGGCTTTCCACGGGATATCATTCATTATGTGTTTTCCAGCACTCAGATGGTCTGGATGCCTCAGATCATCTGTCTGTGCTCACATGAAATAGCTGAGACTGCTCCAGTGCAGACTGGAGATACAGCTATGTATCTATAAATACATAGATCTATAGCACACTTGTCTGTATTTATGTCCCTGTGGTATTATTTCAGTGCTATAGAGAACCTCAGCTGTTTGTGCACGTCAGGTTTCTCCTGTTCTGAGTGTGATTCATGCACTGTCCCATCCTTCTCCATCCCTGCAGTGTCTTGTTTACTCAGCAGCTGCCATCACACACTGTGCTCGGTGTGATCTGATGAAGCAGGGAAAGATTCTGATGGTTTTTTCACCATGGTTGTACTTTTTTTGTGTGGATTAAGCAGTTGAAGAGTCTCAAGGGTTCTCTGTAGCCTCTTGTGTGCTGGGGGGTTCCTGCCCTGGCACCCCCAGCATGTCCCATCTGTGCCCTGATGCACTGGATCCCTTGGAAACTGGGATTGAAAGATCTGCCTCTCTGCAGGTGGCTTAAGGCAAAAATTCCTGCTCTGTGATAGATTTGAGTTCATCAGTTTATCTCTTCCCAGTTTAGAGCATGCTGTCAGTTCAAAGGTTGTATTTTTTGAGCTTTTGATTAATGAGGTGTCCTTGTGTTTAAAAATCATAGAATTACAGAGTTGTTTGTGTTGGAAGGGACCTTTAAAGACCAGCTAATTCCAGTCCCCTTGCATTGTCCCCAGCTACCACATCCACATGTTTTTTGAACATTTCCAGGGGTGGTGTGTCCATCACTGGCCTGGACAGCCTGTTCCAGGACTTCACCATCCTTTCAATGCAGAAATTTTCCCTAATAGCCAACCTTCACCTTCCTTGGTGGAACTTGAGATTGTTTCCTCTCATCCTGTTGGAATGGAGTGGAATGGAATGGAATGGGATAAAATTGAATGGAATGGAATAGAATAAGAATAGAATAAGAATAAAAATAAGAATAAGACTACACTAGACTAGACTAAACTAGAATAGAATATTTCAAGTGTGAAGGGACCTACAATGATCACCTGATCCAATTCCCTGACCATTTCAGAGCTGCCCAAATCTTTGCACTTTCATTGTATTTTTCTCCCACCTTGGCATTCACAGCTTTTCTCCCCTGAATATCACTTTGCATCTTAGTAGTTGCAGGTAATGAAATTTTTCTGAAATTATCTTTCTGAAATATGCTTTCTCCAGTTGTCAGTGTGA
This sequence comes from Cettia cetti, assembly GCA_013401135.1. Lineage (NCBI taxonomy): Eukaryota > Metazoa > Chordata > Aves > Passeriformes > Sylviidae > Cettia > Cettia cetti. The sequence goes on from VZUI01053830.1 coordinate 126,995, forward strand.
AGGTGTAGTGTCTGAGCAGCTGTAGGGGTCACACTATGGGAGGTGTGCTCAGCGTGTCAGTTCATGTTGCTGACTCACAGCTAACCTGATGCTTTTGCTTTTTAACTAAAGTTAAAATTATTTTGGTTTATAATAGCTCCTAGAAGAGATTAAATCCATAGAGCCATCACTTCAGCGTGTGTAACAGCATTTAGATCATCCAGGGCTGTTCAGCAGGTAAATTAATCCACAGGGAACAGTCCTAAATACCTGATTCAATGAAGAATTTGCACATAAAACAGCTTTAATGTAAACGAGAGAAAATTATGTTTAAAATGAACACAAATTGTTGATTAGAAAAGGGGGCAGCAGGACTTAATAGCTCTTTTTTTTCTTTTTTGTTGTTTCACTTAGAGAAAACTTATTTTGACACATGGTTATTTTGTTTTTCCTCAGTTTGATGTGTTGGAAGATGACTGATGTCAGCTGCTGATTTGTTTCTACAAAAACTAATTAGACACATACTGAGATAGACTTTTAAAATTAATGGATTCTAATGGATCAATGGGATTTTTTTTTCTGTGAATAGAAAACATGGCATGCCTTGCCCTGCAAACCCAGTCTTTGAAATGGATTTTTTTATAGAGAATCATTTCAAACATATTTCTTAGACAATATGAGGGAGCAAGAGAAGAAGTGTGTCAACAGTGAAAGTGTGTGAAACTAATCTTCTTATCCTAAATCATAAATATGTTTACCTGACAACAAGCCTATGTATAAATGCTGACAAATAAGTACCAGTTCTTAGCAGTTGCATGTGTTGGTTTTAAATTTCAAAATACATTGCAAGCAACTAAATTTTGGAACATTTGATGGGATGCAAAGGCACAGAGCCCACTCCCTAGAAAGAAACCAGTACTGACCAAGCCATAGAAATTGGGGTGAAGATTGAAGCTGTTGTGGGGTCTGTTAGGATGGATAAAGAAAAGGGAAGCTTCTCTTCCCAGAGAAGATGTGGCTTCCACTATCCCAGGCTGCTCCTGCCCTGTTCCTGGATGTGTCCAGGGCCAGGTTGGGGATGGGGCTTGGAGCAGTTTGGGATAGTGGGAGGTGTCCCTTCCCATGGCAGGGCGTGGGACTGCATGGTCTGTAAGGTCCCTTACAACCCAAACCATTCTCTGTTTCTCTAACACACTCAAGTAAGTTGGGTGTGAGTATTGGGACCTTGTCTCAGTGACTGAGATTATGACCTTGAATGAATATATTGAGGACTAAAGATGAGAGGAAAGCCAATAACCCAAAGGGATTTACAGCCAGGGACTAATACAAATGGGGAGAACATGGGGATGTTCTGGATCAATTGAGTGTTGTCACCTCCCAGTAGGAAAGTCAATATAGCAACAATCCTCATCTGTAAAATGAAATAATATGGGGGAAACGGAGTGGATTACAGTTAGAGCTTCATAAAAACTGTCAATCAAATGAGGAGTTCAGTTTCTGAACCAAACTAATCCATGGGAGCTGGTTGTTCAGGCAGGTCAGTGGAGGCTTCTCAGTGTCAGACCTTGCAAACTTCTGCAAACATTTCCTGGAAATGGAAAAGTAGAAACTGTGATGCCTATTGAAAGATATGAGGAGCCATGGTAATGTTTCCTCCTAAATAATTTCTATTCTTTCTGGAATGGTGCATTCAAATACAATGCAGCACAGCATTTTTAATACTCTTTGTAATTACAAATGGCTTTTAACTGTATGAGCCAAAACATTAGAGCTTAAATGTTCTTTTAGAAGTCATAAGCATAAACACTATCATTAAACTAAAATCCATAATCTCTGATTTATGTGGATGTGGAAAATAAGATGAAGATCATTTTTGGCTCTTGCATGTCTCAGCTCAGCATTGAGCAGCGTGTGTTCAAGCCACTCTTGCTTTGTTACTCATTTTGTTTATAATTTCTTCCTTCAAGCTACGTTGACGAGTTACTCTGAAAATGTGGAACGTACTAAATACGGAGGGGAAAGCAGTAAGGAACTTGGATCTGGGGGAAACCTGAAACAGTGGCAATCCCAAAAATCCAGCATGGACTCCTGCCTGTACCGTGTGGATGAGAACATGTCAGCCTCCACCTACAGCCTCAACAAAATCCCCGAGAGGAACCTGGAAACGGTGCTGTCCCAATCAGTGCAGTCAATTCCTCTTTACCTTATGCCACGGCCAAATTCAGTAGCAGGTAAGAAATTCATGTTTTGTGCCTTTAGGTCAGAGCCAGACACACACAGAGATGCCACAGCCCTTCTTGTGTTTTCTTATCCAAGAAGAAGTCTCATTCTTGGAGTCATCGTCCTTCAGAATGACAGAAATTGGTTTTTTGTTTGGCTTATTGGTTCTAAATGGAAAATTCTTCTGTGGAAAAATGTTTCTGATGGTGGCTAGTGGTTATTTCAGCAGTTTATGGTGCCTTCTTTTACAAAATTGTAAAACAAGATTACGGGAGAATATGTTTAAAAAGAAAAAAACAGATTCTTTACTGTCATTACAATGCAAATGTCTTGGATTTAAGGTGCCAAGACATCATAGCCATTTCTACTATTTCAAAGGATTCATTGCAAGTAAAATCAAATGTCTGATGTTCTCTGAAGAGCTTAAAAGCTCTGGAGTTAAGAGAATGCTGGTACTTTCTGTCTACAGAAGATTTGCTCTGGATCCCATCTCTGCTGGTGGACTGTGCCCCAAACATCTCACACCTCACAACACCTGGCATTTGCTGGTGACTGACATTTTTTTGTCTTGGCATAAAATCAACATTATTTTCATTTAAATTCATGTCTGCTCTTTGAAATGTTTCTAAATGATGCTGTGCCATACCTTATTGATGTCTTTTACTAGCCTGAAGCTGGTAACAGCAGGGCAGAAAAAAAGTGATGGGATTAGAAATACTAAAGCTTTGCTGCAAAGCTGCTTGCCTGGAATTACTTCCTGTTCCTTTTTTGCCCCATTTTTTTTTTTTTCCTACTGGGTAACTCCTCTGGAGTAAAATGTATTGTCTGTGTGGAGAAATCCACACTTTGAATTCTGAGTCCTGGCAGACACTGCTCCAGAAAACCCAGAGACGATTCTGAGAGATACCCCAAAGAGCCTGGGATATTGTCTGTTAAATCAGCATCCCTTGGTGAACCAGGCTGCATTGCATAACTGGATTAGTTTTCCTTTTTAATCCCACTTTGGCCAGTCACAGACCTAAAAGCGATGTAGAAATGAGATTTATAGATGGTAAAATACAAGCCCAGAGCGTGGAGGTGCAGTAGAAAACCTGAGATTTCAGACTGGAGAGGAGGGACAGAAAAAAATTGAAAACTCTGCTTGCATAGCCTGCTTGCTTTAGATGAATTCCTTATAAATGACACTGTGCAAAACACCTTCCAAAGCAAACAGAGCAGGCTGGGCAACAAAAATTTAAATCCATGTGTGTTGATTTAATTGTCTTTGGAAGTTGTTGACTTGCTTCATGCACTTAGAGGCAAATACTATTTCAAGAGGAAGCTATCTATCCAGTAAAGTTCAGGAACAACTTTTCCTTCTGGATGTTTATTTTTGGGTAGAGATTTTGTTGCTTTGAAGTACTATGTCAGCTGACACAGTTCATGTCCCTGCTTAAATTGTGGAAGTAACTATGATGAAAATTCAAGATTTGGCTTAACATTTTATCATCAAATTATCACATAGCAGCTCCTATATGCTTCTGGCACCAGAAAATTATGGGGTTTAGGTAATGGATTTATATGGGTGGTTTTCCCCAAACAGTTTAACCTCGTTATCTTTGTGCCTGAATGATGGGAAAGGGAAACCAAGTGTAGTTTCAGGGTTGATTTAAGTCTGTCTGCAACTGTGACATTGCTCAAAGAGTTAATGCTGAGCTGCCAATTCAATGTCCTTGCTCCAGTGACACGTGTTGGGTGACCACTTGATAAACCAGATTAGTTGACTAATCCAACTGCAAATTAACCCACCAGAAAATAGGTATATTAATTTTGAACCTCAAGGTCATCAGTGTGGAGACAGTGTAGCTGGGAGTGGGGCAAAAAGCTGCCTTTCTTTTAGCAATATTCCATGGTATTCCACATTTTTAGGTAATCATGAATTCACAGCTTTGCTAAAACAGGCTTTTCTTCTCTTATTGTTTTTCAAATGCAGTTGAATTTGTATACAGTCTGTTCTTGGGAAGCAAAGCATAGCAGCACTTACACCTGCTGGCTTTTTTTTTCCCTCCTTCTTTTCTTTTTGGCTTTTTTCTTTTAAGGTTCTCCCCAAGTATCTTCCAAAACAGCACAAAAATACCCATTTTTATAGCAGCTTACAAAGTGCAGTCACTGAATGTATTGTGTTCCTGCTGTCACTTAGCAGTTTTCAACTGGGAGCAGTTCTTAAAACATGTTCTTCCCTGTGAGGGTGAGGAGGGTGCCTGGAGAAACTGTGGCTGCCCTTGGATCCCTGGAAGCATCCAAGGCCAGGCTGGACAGGGCTTGGAACACTTTGGAATAGTGGAAGGTGTCCCTGCTCTTGGCAGGGGATGGGATTGGATGGGCTTTAAAGTCCTTTTCAACCCACACTATTCCATGATTCTGAATTATTATTTTTTTTTTTAATCTCATTTTGCACTTTGTTGCATAACGTAAATGCCAAACTGGGTTGGTAGATTTGGTAGAGTAGATCTGGGTCATGGTAAATCTCTGAGATTTGAGCATTCCCACTTACATGGCACTTCTCAGAAGCCCAGTTGTGGGAGCACATCTTGCACAGCATCTCCTCATGGTGAGCAGTGCTGAGTTACTACACCCACTACTCTCTGAATTTACCATCTTTTTTTCAGGACAACTTTGTGGCCAGTGTTAGTTCTTGTCTGCCCCAACTGTGTTTATCAGTGTAGCACCTCCAGCATGAGACCAGTAAATTATTCCTATTTAGTCCAACATTGTAAAGAAAACTAAATTCTCCCATGAGCAAGTCACATTGGAATAGTAAAGTTCTCTTCATTTGTTCAGATAACATTTTCCCTAATTTATTAATGTATTTTTGCTGGGCTGTTGAAAGTTAATTTTTCTGCCACTAATTCTGGCTTTAGGGGCACATAAATGCTAATATCCAAATTAAATACCTCTAAAATCAGTGAAGAAGAGATTGTGGGCTTCAGCTTAAACTGCACCAGTGAGTTGTTTTTCACCTATAGCAGATGTTGAGTGTCTCTGTCAGCTTTGCACAGATGTGACTGAGTTTGTGATTGGCACAACTGAGATCAGATACAAGACACTCCATGCCTCCCTTTTCCATATATTTTCTTTTATTTGAGAACACCAACAGGAGACCAGACCAGAGCAAATACCAATGAAGCATGAGGAAAAAGTCACCAAAACACTTGACTTCTTCCTAGGGGAAATGGTGCTTGGTTCACATCAGCTTTGTTTTCTCGAGGTAGCTACATCACCATGTGGCTGCATTAAAAACTGAAAAATACAATAACCAGAGTCCAAGATCAAAAGAACAGGTGTGATGTACTTCTTTGCTTTCTCGTGGCAGCCACCAGCTCGGCCCACCTGGAAGATCTGGCTTACCTGGATGAGCAGAGGCACACTCCCCTGCGCACGTCGCTGCGGATGCCGCGGCAGAGCGTGGCCAGCGCCCGGGCACAGCAGGACCTGCGAGGTAGGAGCACAGTGGGGCTCTGGTGGCTTCCCAGTCCTGGGGGTGTCTGGGTGGGGTGTTTGGGCAGCAGCTGCTTCATATCCGTGTGAAAACCAGAATCCCAGAATGGTTTGTGTTGAAAAGGATCTGAAAACTCATCCAGTTCCAGCCCTGCTGTGGGCAGAGAGACCTTTTACACCATCCCAGGATGCTCCAAGCTTTAATGTCCAACCTGGACACTTTCAGGGGCTCCCCACTCTCACAGGGAACAATTCCTTCCCAATACCTCATCCAACCCTGCCCTCTGGCCATTCCCCCTTGTCCTGTCCCTTCAGGCCCTTGTCCAAAGTCCCTCTCCTGCTCTCTTGGAGCTTTTTAGGCACTGAAGGGCTGCAGTAAGGTCATTCCAGAGCCTTCTCTTGTCTCTTCTCCAGGATGAATACCCCCAGCTCTCAGCTGGTCTCCTTGGGCTTAAGACTTTGATAATAAAAATGAGAAATTTTATAGGCCCTTACTGTTCTTTCTTATTTTTTTCCATCAAGGCCAGGGATTGCAGTTCACTGTTGCATTCTGCAGTGTGCCAGTGGTGAAGGAGCCCAGTGCAGTGACAGGGCCACCAGCTCAGCCAGTGCTTGTAGGGATGCTCACAATGCCTGTATTCAGGCAGCTCTTTGACTTCTAAAAAGCCTTTAGAGAGGGGAAATTTTTGTGGTTCTTCATGGCAAATTCCACAAAAAAAGGCATTAGCCATGAGAGGAGGAGCCAGGGCTGATATTTTAGTGTTTTGCTTATTCCCAGGCAGCTCCAGCTCGATTTGCTCCATGTCCTTGGGATTTCTGCCCACCCTTCAGCTTTTATCCCTCTTCTAATCTGAGCTCAGTCTTCCACCACGTGCTTAAGCTGTCGCTGTGGCAGTCCTGAGTCTGCAGCACATCACCAGGCTAATGCTTCAGCCCCATAATTTTTTGCTGCACGGAGTAAATGGCTGAGAAAGCTCATTTGGGATGTCTTCATGTTGTTCCTGTGCCCATGAGACTGGTTTATTCTCCCCTCTGCATAGAAGAGGGGTTTCTTTTGGCCATATATGAAACTTTCCTGTTTTCTAGGGGGTGTTTTTGAGCCCACCTTCTTAGGGTGAGGAACTAGGGAGCTGGAAGGGACAGACTTGGTTTTCACCCAACATGCTCGACCTGGTACAGCCTGGCTGGGCTTTGTACCAAACACATGAGCCCCCAAAGAGTGGGTTTGTGAGCTTTGAATGGCAGTCTGTAATGAAATCCTCCTGGCTGCTGAGGCAGTTCTAGAAGTGCATTAGCAGGCAGTAAGTGAAGAAAGCAAAGTTTGACAGACCAAATTTCCATATGTTCGGAGGCAGCAGCTTGCCAAGGCTGTGTAATTTGCAGTGATTGCATCCAAAACATTCAACTTTATTGTAGGAACAGAATCAAATTGTTTTCCAGACACACTTGTAAAATCCTTGTAGCAGTACATATTTTCCTTTCGTGTTTTGGGGGTTTTTTTCCCCCCTTTTTGTGACACCTGCATGATAATAGCAGCAGTGTTTCAGTTCTTTAAAATTTGTTTCTAATCCTGAGGTGTTGTGCTGTTTTTAAAAAGAGAGGGAGAAGAAGATGTGAAAAAGCAAACCTATCACTATTTGGAAATATTTTCATGTCATTGCATATGCAAGGGGGAGGGGGTTCTTCCCTGAAATGCTGCATTTTGCAGCTATTGCTATGAAATTGCATCAATCTGAGCTGTTACAAACAGCAGCTCTTTGTTGCAGCTGGAAATCCTAAACTTGTGTTTAATTTTAATATCCCTAGTCTTGGCAGTGGGCTGAAATAGTGAGGACATTCCTGGCCCTGTGCTGGGGGACACATTGCAGCCCACTGTCTCTTCCCAGTGTTCCAAAATCCCAGTCAGAGAGACTAAATGGGAGATTGTCTCTGCTATTTTTTTTTTTTTGTTAAATCAATTATTTTAAGCTGGGGAGCAATAGAGGATTCCCAGCACTCTGAGTGTGACAATTCATGCCAGTGACAGGTTTTTAATAGGATGGGGAAGGCAATTTTTGCATTCCCTGTTTTCATCCCTGAGGATCTGAGGCTGTTCAGGTTGCTGTAAGCCAAGGCAGAAGCTGATGGCTGTGGGTTTTCTTCTCCAAAAAGAGTGCTGCAGGATGGGAAGAACCAAGATTTTTTGAGTGAGGTTTGGGATGGAAGAGAGGATAATTCCTACTCCTCCAGTATATTGTGGATCTATATATGTAATATGGCAGTGGTATGCCTTCCTTAAGTTGTTTTTATAATTTTCAAGGGATTTTTCTCACAGTATGTGTTTAATAGTGTTGTCTTGTGGGTAAGAGAGTTTCATGTGCTTCTTAGAAACACTTAAAAATAGTTTTTAGCCTTTTCAGGCACAGAGGCTGGGGTAAAAAAGGAACTGGTTTCATCCCAAGGGATGTAGATGTTTAAGATGACACTTAAAATAATCACAGAGTCATTAAGGTTTGAAATGCATCCTGTAAGTTCATCAAATCCAACCATTTCCTCAGCACTGCTTTAGGCCACCACTGGTCCATGTCCTCAAGTGCCACATCCTTTTCAATCCCACCAGGCATGAGGATTCCACCACTGCACTGGGCAGCGTGTGCCAGCCCTTTAAGTGAAGAAATTTCCTCTACTATCCAAAAATTGCAGTCTAAAGCAAGTAAAGGAAATAAACTTAGACATTTGCTTAGTTAACCATAATGCACCCAGAACTTGGTTGCTTGAATTGAAGTTTTCAGCCCCAGGAAAGAGCCTGGCTGCATCTGGTGGGCAGTGTTTCAATTCAGTATTTTAATTTATTGCTTGGGCTCTACAGAAGTTGCACAGTATTTCATCTGCACCAGCACACATGCTCTGTTGGGGAGGTATTTCTTGCTCTTAAACATAATTTTTCATTGTGAAAAGAGAAGATGTTTTAATTGCCAAACAGGAACATCCTGTCAGCAATCTGGTTTAACTTACTTACTTCAGAAGAATTGAAATAATTTTTGCTTAGATTGAATTACTTTGCTTAGATTGAACACTTGTAGGTGCTGAGATTGTGGGCTCATTGGATTGAACAGGTCATTGTGCATCTGTGTGTTGAACCATCAGTCTCCCAGGAGGTGCTGTGCAGACTGCAGCATTTTACTCAGGGCCTTTAACTGTGGTGGATTTAAGAAGAAAATTCATTTCTCCAGATACAATTTTTCCCCAGCTCTAAGCTACTCCCTGTAAAATCCTTTGGTGGAAAATACCGTGGATGAGACAGATGCTTTCACAGCAAACCTGTGAATGACACAGAATTTGGGGGGGTTTTTTTTCACCTTTTGAAAGATTTCTGTATGAGATAAACATCCATTTCCAAACTCTGCTTTCCCCTCTGGCCTGGATGTTGACGTCACTCCCATATTTCCCTTTCCAGTGCGCTTCGCACCCTACAGACCCCCCGACATCTCCCTGAAGCCTCTGCTCTTCGAGGTGCCCAGCATCACCACCGAGTCCGTGTTCGTGGGTCGGGACTGGGTGTTCCACGAGATCGATGCCCAGCTGCAGAGCTCCAACGCCAGCGTCAACCGCGGCGTGGTGATCGTCGGCAACATCGGCTTCGGCAAGACCGCCATCATCTCCAGGCTGGTGGCACTCAGCTGCCACGGCACCAGGATGAGGCAGATTGCTTCAGACAGCCCCCACGCCTCTCCAAAACGTAAGGGCAGCAGTGTAGTCCTGAGTTTTATGCCTGAGATGTTTTTGATCTTGGAAGGGTTCTTTCCCAGGAGTTCTTCTGCTAAACAGAAGAACAATGTTTTGTAAATATAAGGATGTTTATGTTCTTTCTTATAGGAGGGACCTTCTTCTGATGTCCCTCTGGGATGAGCAATTGATTGAAAAGTTTAACTTTGTGTTACCAATCAAATTGGCTGCTGAAATTCTGTATAAAGAGGAGCTCATCCCACAATATAAACAACCCACTGACCACTTTCTAAAGGAGCCTGTGTCTCTTCTGTTCGTGTCTGTTGCGACACAGCAGCACGTGGGTCTCCAGCAGTTTTATATCAGGCTTTAGAGTGGTCTTGGGTGAAATGACCTCATTTTCTCTTCAGGCCCGAGAAATCAGCTTAGTCTTTGTTGTAAAGCAAAGGAAGGAGCTTGAAGAAATATGAGAAGTATGTAATAGAAGCCTTGAATGGTTTGGGTTGGAAAGGACCTTAAGATTATCTCATTCCAACCCCTTGCCATGGGCAGGGACACCTTCCACTATCCCAGGTTGCTCCAAGCCTCATCCAGCCTGGCCCTGGACACTTGCAGAGATGGGGCAGCCACAGCTTCCCTGGACAACCTGTACGAGGGCCTCCCCACCCTCACAGGGAACAATTTCTTCCTAATACCTAATCTAAATCTACCTTCCTTCAGCTTCAGGCCATTCCCTCTTGTCCTATCATTCCATGCCCTTTTGTAAAGTCCCTCTTCAGCTCTCTTGGAGTCCCTCTAGGTACTGCTACAGACAGCTTTTATGCTGCTCCTGTTCCAAAGCTGCTTTTTGAAGACTCAGAGTAGTCTGTCTATGACTTGTCTGGCTTAGAAACATCACAGACTTTCTCTGACTGGGAAGACTCCAATTTTAGAATCATAGAATCACAGAACCGTTTGGGTTTGAAGCAACCTTTAAAGGTCATGTAGTCCAATCCCCCTGCTCAAGAAATCTCCAGCCAGATCAGGCAACCAGTATTCTCTGATTATGACTCCATGCCAGGGCATTCTTCTTCCCATATAGATTATTAATCTCATTGAATCATGGTATAAATATTCCATGCAGGTCACGAGCCCATGTAGGCTCAGGCCCCAAAATTGCTCTACCTCCTCTGGTCCCATCCAATTCGCATCACTTTGTGCTGGCAGGTTTGCAGGTGGAGATGACAACATTTTAAAATCACTCAGCTCTTAGTAAGTGAGTCAGACAGGACTAAAAATACTGAGTTAGGTACCTGAAGGTATCTTTAAGGATGTAGGTCACTGTATCTCAGTGAAGCTGTAGTTAAATCTGTTTACTGAAATGCTGTCCTCTTGCCCTATCAGAAGAGCTGAAATGTCACCGAGGTTGGCATGTTGAGCATTGTCACTTGTCAGAGCTAAATGAGCAATGTGTAGTGAAAGGCAGGGCTTGTTTCTATATTTTAACTGCAGCTCTGCAGTGCACCAGCTGCAAGTGTGTGTCCCCAGTCTGCTTAGGGTGATGGTGGACATTAAAGAGATGACTTGTGCTTAACTCCTTCTGGACTAAAAACTGGATTTCTCACATGAGGTGCCCTGCACCCTTAGTCCACAGATGATGAAGATCCTTGGTCTCACCTAAAACATTGTTTGGTTCACTTTGGTGTGTCAATGGAGTTGAAAGCTGAATGATTCCTCAGTGTTAGTTATTAGAGTGGAAACACTCAGAATCAATAATTAATTTGACTTGATTTCCTAAAGAGATTACAAGTACTAGTCTAGCTATAGAAGATAATAATTACTCTATGAGATCTTTGTGGGTCCCTTCCAATTTGGGATATTCTATGATTAATCTCTGATTTTGTGATAAGTTTCTTTGTCATTTCTTTTTCCACATGCTGAAAAAAAAATCTATTATGCTTATTAAATCTATGCTAATTAATACATTCTGATCAGGTGGTCTGACTCTGCTACAGCAGTTGTGCAATCATCTAATTAATCTGGCTTCAGTAGAGCCTCATAGTTCTAATTCCTCTCTCAGAAAATGAATCCAGGTGACAGTGGTGTTATGCTCAGAATTAGGAACGTGCCTCATTCTATCACATTCAGGGTTTAATTATGGAGGCAGCAGTTGTCCTCCTCTGTTGTTTGCCATTAAATGGGTCATTGTTTGCATGATTATTTCCAGTCAAGCTCAGGGATGCACTGCAGCAATCCAGTCAGGAGAATCCTCTGCCAGCACAGACTGCACTTCAGAGTGGTGTTCTTAAAATAATCAATAATTAGACATCACCAAGTGCTGCATGTTGTGGTGTCATTCAAAAATCCTCCATATGAGTACTTAGGAGTGAAAATAAAAATCGTATGGGAATGTTATCCATGAAGGCCAGGTGGATGAGCTTCTTTAGCAATCTGCTGGTAAAGCCAATTTCTACTTTACCAGGCAAAAGAAGCAGCTAAAATGCACTAGAACACAGTTAAATTTGCCAGAGATTATTCCAGGATAATTTATTATTTGCTTGCAAGCTTTTTCCAGATCCTTGTGCTGCTCCTGCTCCTCTCCCCCTGATTAAATTAATGGGCTTCAGATGGCTGTATTAGCTGGGGTGCTTCGTTTATTTATGTTAGAAAATAGGCCTGTAATTCAGAAAAATTGGCTGTCTGTGCTGAAGGAGGGCTTGGAACCAAATTAACCAGCGATTGTTCATAACAAGAGAAGATCTGTTGGCAGAAGTGCAGAACAGGAAAGCTCTGCACTCAAATCCACCAAACCTGAAGGCAGAGCCTGCCAGAGGGCCCAGTTTGCTCCATTATTGTCATTATTTTAAAGTCAGTGAAATTACAGTGGGGAAGATGAATAAGACAAGCTTTTCCTTAGTGATCCTTTCCTGCCTCCAAAAGAAATTTCTTGAGAAGCCTCTGGCCTGGAAATCCCTGAAATCCCAACCAGAATATTTGTGGGAAGCGTTTTAACTGCCATACATACAAAACATCAGCTGCCTGGTTTGTAATAATAATCTTAGTGCTTGTCTTAACCTCTTTTCCTTGGACAGATGTGGATGCCAACCGAGAGCTGCCCTTGGCCCAGCCACCCTCTGCCCACCCATCCATCGCCAGCGGGAGCTGCCCGGGGACGCCCGAGATGCGCCGGCGCCAGGAGGAGGCCATGAGGAGGTTGGCCTCGCAGGTACTGAAACACCCAGCTCCAAAAAAAATGGACCTTTTGGGGCAAAACAGGCAACTGAATAACAGAATCAGTAGGATTGAGCAGAAGCTGGTTTATTGTTTATATTAAACTCCCCAGTTGTAGAGTCTAGCCTTGCTGTCCATGCAGGCAGGTGTCTCTGGATTGGCTCAGCAGCTTGTTCACGAGGCAGGCACACATCCTTCAGGACAAGATTGGTCAAGTGTCCATCATCACATTCTGTGTCATCTGTCTAGGTTTTGCATTTTTTGTAGGCAGGTTCTCAGGCTCTTCCTTCTTACTTTTATTTCATTCTTATTCTTATTTTTAGTGCTGTTGTTGTCTCAGTAGTCTTGATGAATTCCTGAGAACTTTGAAAACAAGACAGCAGGTGGCTTGTTATCTACAAACAGTTTGGCTGGTACACAGAATGGCCTGAGTTATTCAGATACATTGCTGCATTTTGGTCCTTGGGAAAATGGCAGTTTTAATGGGACTCCTTGGAAGTTCTCCTTCATGTCACTTGGAAAATCCGTGTGTTCAAATGCTCACTTGGGGAGCCTCGAGAGAGAGAGAGAGACTTCTGGAAGGAGTTTTATTACCCAGGAAAATTTATTTCTCTAGAATGAGGCTCTCACTACATCAAATACACTCCCCTGTTACTCTGAGGGTTTGTCTTTCACAGCCACCCTACTTTCTCCTTACAAATGTTAGGCTATGACACAATTATTGAAATAATTGTATTTTTTCTTCAGCACTGATAACAAAATTGCCCAGTGTTTGAGCAATGTTTTGTTTGAAGAGGGCAGATATTGTGCTTGGGGAAGGCACTAGCTGAGTGTTAATGCTGTGTGTGGACTTGGGAATTTTTCAGAAAATTCTCCAAAGTAGACCATAGGCTTTGGAACAATACACAAATTACTTGCTGTTATGGCAGGAGCGGTTTGTATGGAACACATGGAACACTTACACCTTTGGACACAAAATTTACAGTTAATATTTTATTGTTTCCCTGAGATTTAACCCTAATTCTGTAAAAGTGCCATTCCATTACTTTGAAATCCAAGAAGTTTGCTCTTGTTCCTCTTCCACCTTTTGGGAGGATGGGAGCAGTTAATGCTTTCCTGTCACCTGCTCCCATTTTGGAGAGGAAAATAGCAAGAGAAGTCTCTGTTCTAAGTTATTTCCAGGACATGTTTTCCTTGGCTTTTTGTGCCAGATACTGTATTGTCCTGTCTGCTTTCTGCTGCACCCAGATGGCCAGGCAGGGATCATGTGCTGTGTAAATAAATACTGAAATTTGATACTCTCCTCTTCCACATGGAGTTCTTGAAAGGAATGCAATACCCAGGTCTGGTTTTGTTCAGGATGCATTAGTCATTGTATTCCTTGCAAATCTGAATCTCTGCAGACTACCAGAAAGGGCAGTAAAGTGTGCTATCTCTGCTTAAAATACCTCATCTATCACTTCCCCTGAGTGCTTAAGTCATCCTGCTGGGTATGTAATTGATAAATGGATGCTGCTTTACCTTCAGTTTCCTCCTGGAAAAGGTAAGGAATATGTCTCTTACAAACACTGTGTCACATCCACGATATAGATCACTCACTGAAGCTTTTTTGGCATCTCTGGGCCCTGGAGAAAGAGCTAAGAGCAAACCTTACAGCCAAAATTAAAGTAAAAATAGGTTGTTATACCTTGGCTGCAGACTCTTTAGGAAGGGTTTTAAGGTCCTGCTCATCCTTTAGCCAATTTTTTTTTTTTTTTTATAGAATAAATCCAGTGTGTTGCAGTCAGAACACAACAGCTGAGGTAGGGAGATGTGCTGCCCACAGTGCCTGCAGCAGGATTACCCACTGGGAGCAAGATCATTAATCTGCTAGTCAATCATCACTACTGTAAATGGAGGCAGATTCCAGAAATAACAGTCCCCAGCTTTCAGACATCAGCCCTTGATGAACAGATCAATGCCAAGGCTGATGAGTTGACCTTAGAGCACTTGAATAGCTTCTTATGCCCAAATTGCTGACACAGCACATGGAACTTACAAAAAGCTCCATGGTGCTCAGCAAACAGTTCCTGGGGTGACTCAGAGCAGCAGCATGGCTTGATTCAGCATTCAGAGGCCTTGGGTTTGTTCCCAGCATTGCTGTTACCCTTTTTGGGATCTTTGGAGACCAGCATCTCATCTGCCTCACTCTCATTCCCTGGCTAGCAAAAGAAAAGTGATCCCTGCAGGTAATGGTCCTTGGACAGCTGATGCTGGAAGGAACATGTAATCAGGTGTTAGTGGTTTATTATTTAGGAAAAGTGGGTGACTTCCAGGTGTGTTGGATAAAGACATACACTGAAATAAAGCACTTGCTTAAATCCTCACTCAAAGCTTCATTTCCTGCCCTGAAGGGAAATAGTTCTGAAAAAAATAGGAGGTTTTTTGTTTCCTTCAGTTTTGTAATTAATTTTTTTGAGCTCCATGTTCCTGTTCATATTCTTTGTCATAAACAGCAGTTGGGTTCATTCTGTCAAAACCTTTTCCAGAAGGGCTGTGCAGCACACTACAAACAGTGAGTTTGATGGATTATCAAGCCTCAGGAAGAAAAATAAAGACAAATAAAATGGTTAAGGATGTTTGTCAAACTGATAGCTGGGAGTCACGTGCATAGTGCACTCATAGTAGCTTCCTGGATAGCACAACTCAATGTCTGCACTGAGGAATCCTTGCTGTCAACAGCAGATGAATTGATTTGTTTGGAAAGAGCTGTACCATGTGATATCCTCCTTGATAAAACAAACACTCCCTGTCCTACCCACAGCTGGTTTGACGTCTCTGAGTGACATTGGGGGGAAAAAACATTACTGACCTGGCAACAGAATTGGAAATTTGTTAAAATAACAGCGTGGAACTCTTTGTTGTGTGTGCAGTTGCCTCCTTCAGAAACTCGATTGCACATGTCTGTCTTGCCTTTGAGGCATCATGAGAATTTTGAGGCTTTGCAGATGCTGAATTATCTGAGGAAAAACCACTGAATGGGTAGTAGACAATAGTAAAACTAATTGGTTAAAATAATTCAGCTTCTAAATCTGAATGTCTGCTGCCACATTCTCCAACAGGCGTTCGTGGGGACAGTTTAGGAAAACCTTCATATAGCTAAGCTAAAGGCTTTCCAAAGTCTAACACAAAAAAGAAGAGGAAAAAAAACCTGGAATGTCCTTTAGTGCTGGAGGAGGGGGAGAAGATTGGCGTATTTCTGTGTCAGTAGCTATGGAATAAAAAAAGAGTTGCTGGTGGTCTCCTTAAACAGGTTTTGTCCAACTGACTGAAGGAAAAAGAGCCAAAGGAAGGGAAAAACCCTTTGGTCAATCTGGATGGAAAAGTATTTCTTGGATGTGTGTTTTATACTCGTGTTTACACTAGAGTCAGAATTGAAGCACAGAAGAAAGTGTTGACAGTGATGGACAACCACAGTTGTCAGGGTTATTTTAGGAGCTAGATGAACCATATGTGAGGAGCTGGATGAAGCTGTGTGCAGATGTTCCACCTCTGCCTGCACTGAGCAGAGCAGGATGTTCTCAGATTGGGCAGAGGTCACTGTGCTGGAGAAATGCAGATCGTTACAAAAGCAAATTAATCAATATACAACTAGTCTTAGGTAATGGCTGGTGCAGGCTCCAGAATGCTGGTGGGAAGCTTGTTGTCCTCTCACCCACTCCCTTCCCTTTGAAAATGTCACTTATCCCAATATTCAGAAGTTGTGTATCTATGATGACAGAAATGAAAGGTGAACAAGCAGTTGCTTTTCTTCCTCTGGATTACTCAGGGTTGTGCTTTCCTGCCTGGTTTTTGTACAGTAAATTCTTGGGGGCAAAGTTTGCATTTAGCTCTTAATGTCAGAGATGAACAAATCATTAATTTTAGAACTAAGTAACTGCTGGCTGGCAAGCAGGAGCTCAGCTCAGTCCTGCCATGCTGACCTTCCATTTGCCCTGAAGGTTTATCCTTTACTCACAGAGGATTTTTAATGGGTTGGCTACCCAGTTTTAACTAACCCGTTGAACAGCTTTATTCTGGATTTCTGGATGCTGTGTGGTGGCTTGTGGTAGCAGCACTTAAACAAATGGACCTGAAACCCAGCTCAGCTGCACTAATGGGTTGTATCCTGTGCAGAGCAGCTGGTGGAGGAGCTGCACATCCATTGCATTAGTGCATTTTGCTGATGCTGAACACAGCTGGTGGCTCCAGAGGCTCTTCTCCCCATCCTCCAAGCCATATCCAAAGCATCACTAGCATTGCTGCAGGCATATAAAAAGAGAGTGCTCGTACCTTACACCGAGGTGGAGAGATTCATTGCTGCTGAGCCTTGATGCCCTGGGCCACTAATGAGTTCCAGAGGGCATTTACCAGCATACTCAGCTATGTAAAAGTAATGAACATTCCCAATAAACTGGGTCACCACATGCCACATACTGGGTCACAGTCATGTGCAGTGCTGGTGGCCGTTTCCTTTATCACAGCCAGTGTTGTGCCTGGTATGTGGCATAGTGGCAGGTCAAAGTGTTACACTGAGTTTATTTGAAGCTATTATGGGTCCAAAAAAAAAAAAAAATTCTTGTTAAAGGTTAAAATACAATGGTGAAGCCCTTTAAGAGCTCTGGAGGGAGTGGCTGGGAGCAAAAAGTTGGTTGCTGTGAGCTCAGGAGTCTGGGAGGTTGTTCCAAGGGGGGTTGGCTGTCCTTGCGTGACACACTTCCAGAAGGAAGCCAACACAAACCACAAAGGAGGTGTGATGGCAAAGGAATGCTGCCTAAACGGAGTAGATTCTGTTTCAGAAGTAATGCTGGAGAACTGCTTAAAATTAAAAATAACCTATTTCCCTTGAGCCGTCTCCAGACCCTCCCACTCCTTTGATGTTCGTGCTGTCCTTCCTGCCTTTCCCCCTGGTACTGTCATCTTCTCCCTCTCCTGCCATGTCACTTATTCCCCTTCACTTTCTTTTCTTCTCCTCCCTCACAATTCAGTCCAGTCTCATCCTCTGTACTTGATGACTGATACACAATCTCTTTTTGTGTCTCATTTTTTCCCTCTCCTTTGCTCTCTCACCCTCTTCCTCTTGCTCCATTCATGTCCTTGCCTGCTCATCCACCAGCATTTTCCATTTTTCTTGGAATAGTTGTTTTGATTTTAACATCCTTCATCCAGCAACTGTTTCCCTCAGGCAGCAGAAAGGTGAAAGTTACCTGAGGCTGGAGGAAGGCAGAATTGAGAAGTGATTGTGGCAAAAACAGGAGAGTAAGAATGACTGGTGTTGGAAGGGTTGGAAGACGAGACTCCTGAAGACCTGAGTTAAACACCTAGAGAGAATACAAATAATGTCTTCATCATTCTGCTTTGGCAGTTACAGAGACGAAGTTTATGTCATTTCAGAGTAAATGAGTGTTTTGGGGCTCCTTGACACCACTTTAGGAGGAAATGGGGTCATGTTGGCCATGGTCTGTTCACTGTGCTCTCTGTCCCCACATCTGGTGTTCCTCAAGTCTTGTAACACATCATTAATATTTAGAAAAAGGAGCTACCAAGAAGCTCTTGATAAATGGGCTGCTTTAGTGTGTAGCCAGCTGGACTCTGCACATCATTTTAGGAGAGGGGATGCTCCTTGGAAGTAAAATACTCATCATACAAGTGTGAACTATTTTGCAGCTCCTTTTCAAGCAAGAAAGGAAACTAAAGAATTTTTAACTTCAGGCATTTGATATTTAATACAAAAACCATAACACCTAGGTTTCTCAGTATGGAGTCACTTGACTCCATTCTCAGCCCTTAACAAAAATTACATGAGCAGGTACTTTGAGCACTTGACTGGATGTTGGTGTTACTTTTCTCATCCTTTATTGTTGCCCACTTCTTGCTTTAGGGTTACTTATAGGCCTTGTGTGCTTTGAGATCTGGTGATTTGAATTTAGTCAAACTTTAAAACAAGGAAATAATTTCACAAGCCTGATGGCTGAAGTGAAGGTTTAAAAGTTTTGGAAGTCTAAGGTAGTGTTTAGGGCATTTAGTGTGATGGGATGACAAAGTTCAAATTGAAACTACGGTTAGAAAAATTATGTCTTAAATGGTATCAGACACAACAATTTGCTGAACACAACATCCAGGCATGCCCATACTTTTGAAACCACATGATGTTCCCTGGTGATCTCATTTATTGTAATAGTTTCTAGATAAAATTAAATGTTTAACTCAAGGATTTGTTTATGATAAGACACAGTCAGAACTTGTTCAAGCATTATTTAGGTTTGTGGAAAATGAAGCTTTTATCGAGAGAGAGCACACCTTTTCCAGTGAAAAGTTTATTTCCAGGGTATACAAAGGGGGTTTTTTGTTTGGTTGGTTTTTGGCTTATCCAGTCAAGAAAGAGGGGAGATGAAAATCACCTCAGAATCATGATTAGAACAGAGAGTGGTCATTTCAGATGCTGAGCAAAGTCTGGATGTGGTCTCCCATATGTTAGAAGAGAATCCTCTGCAGTGAAGCTGGTAATCCATCCTTCTTTCTGGAGAAATTAACTTTGAACAATTATTTAAGGTGAAATAATTGGAAAGGGCATTACTGACATTGAACAAATATAGGGTAGAAAGGACAAATTTGAACCCGTTTGGGGTGAGTTCCATCCACACCAGCCCTTGATCATCCTGGAGGCTCTTGCACTCACTTCTCACATTAACCTTGTCTCGTTCCCAAGGGTGGAAAAGGATTGGAAATCTTGAAAAGTTTTACAGTGTGAGAAAACTGCTTCCCACCCAGCTCCGTGTAAGTGTGGAGCCTGATTCCCAGCCTGATCTCCAGCACCAGGCTCCACTTGCAGCACTGGCTTTTGGCAGCTTCTCTGTGATTTGAAGATAGAGAAAATGTCACAGAGAATAAATAACATCAAGATGAAATTCTGGCTCAGGTTTCATTTTCTGAGAACGTCATTCTGCCTTTGCTTTGGTTGACTTCCCAGAATCTTCCTTGCTTTCTGCTTTAGCTTCAGATCCACCCGTTAAGCATTATGTTTATCCTACTGGTTATAAGGCTTAGTTGATACATCAGTAAATCGAGCACAAGGATGAGGAATCATGGAATCATAGAACTGTTAAGGTTTGAAAAGACCTCTTAAGATCATCAAGACCAATTGTAATGCATGGGAAGGGGCTGAAATTAATTGTGTTGTAATTGCATGTGTGTCCCAAAATCTGATGGTGACCGTTCCTGTCAAGAGTATTACGCATGACCCATTTTCCATGATGTGACTCTTCAGATTCCTGGAAGAAATTAATTGGCCTCTCATTGAAAGAGACTTTATTTTTGTGCCTACACACCAGTTGTGTGGGAAATCAGAGTAATTTCTGTTAGTGGAACCTGACATCAAGGAATTGCAACTTACAAACTTCATTCTGTGAAATGCACAAGTTATAATCCCCCAAATAACTAGGACTGATGAAAAGAAATCATTACCTTTATAATTACTTTACATAGGGCTGTTCTCTAAGGGAATTCATTATATTTTAACTGGCTGGTAGGAAAAAATCTGTAAGGAATTTGGAGGTATCCATTAAAACTTAAATACATGTATTAGGGCTTGAAATAACAGCCCAGCTTTCTCATCGCTGCATGTGTCACACCTCGTTTTGACTGGGAAAGGGAATTATTGCATTATGCTCCATTGGTAATTTCATATTGAAAATTAAAAGCCAGTGCTGAACCAGCAGTGGGTGAGGACCCCACAGCCTGATGTGTTCATTCCTTGGTGCCATCCTTCACTGCCCTGGCCACCCAGGAGCATCCTGCAATCCAAGGGATAGATATTGAGGGTGGAGAGACAGAAAACCTTCATCATGTCTAAAGCCACAGGCACATTTTATTCCAGCTGCCCCAAGCTCCAGAGGAGCTTTTCCTTTGCACAGTGTCCTCAGTTATATTGTCCTTCCCAAGTTCAAAAATGCAGTTTATTTTGCAACATTCTGTGCTACAGTGCTCCAGGGCAGTGGTGGTTTTGGTACAGAACTGCTCCCACCTGCCTTGCTGGGATATTTTTGGATACTCAGTGATATTTGAAAAGAAAACCCAGTCCAGAATAGGAGCTGGAGAAAAGCTTTGTGTCCTGGCAGAGGCTCATTCCAAATGGGCAGGCAGTGCCTGAGGCTGGAGGCAGCAAGGGAGCAGGAGAAGCTGGGGTGGAGTGGTGGCAGAGCAGCTTCCCAAGGGATTTGCAAGCAGAGACAGATTTTTGAGGGCCTTTTTTGTATTGGAAAAGAAAACAAGAAAGTTGGCAGCATGGCCTGAGAAGATATCACTGGTTTTCTGCTTAATTTAATAAGTGGGCAGAATGCAGCAGGGTTCTAGCAGTTTGCTGAGCTGGAAAAATTAGGGGAAAGCTGGGGAAAAGGGAACTTTTTTTAATTGGATTGATTTTTTTGAATGAAGCGTGGGATCACAGTGTGTGAGTAAAGTACAGGAGCCTGACATCGCCCCCAGTTCAGGGGAATCTGTATTTCCAAGGTACTGCCTCGCTGTGATGGACTCAAGGAGTGCTGTCTGTCCACTTCCACAGAGTTTGACATGTGAAAACAAAGCAAATAAAGAATAAGTTCAGGAAAACAATCACAAGTTACTACTGACCAAATCCTTGACCACTGTTACTGCCTGTCTCTGCCAACAGCTACAGCTTAATTTAATTTATTCCTCAAGTGAGAGGTCCAGTCATTTTTCAGGATCAGTGCCTGTTTTTACCAACTGATTTGTCTGGATTCTTGTCATGAGTAGTTAACACTCGCTGCTCTTAAAAGACTTCACCTGCCAGAACAGATCAAACTCCCCAAAGGAAAAACCGCTGCTTTTCCAGCTGTCTGACGAAGACGTGGCATTTTTCATTCTTTTCTCTTTGCCAGGTCGTAGCTTATCACTACTGCCAGGCTGACAACGCCTACACCTGCCTGGTGCCCGAGTTTGTGCACAACGTGGCCGCCCTGCTCTGCCGCTCGCCGCAGTTCGTCGCGTACCGGGAGCAGCTGCTGCGCGAGCCCCACCTGCAGAGCCTGCTCAGCCTCCGCTCCTGTGTGCAGGACCCCATGGCCTCCTTCCGAAGGGGGGTCCTGGAGCCCCTGGAGAACCTGCACAAAGGTATTGATCTTCCCTGAGCTCGCCCCGACCTCCCGTTTCTGGAATTGTTGTGGTTTTAGAGGCGATGCGTAGTTGGAGCTGGGCATTTAAATAGAGCCATGGATTAATCTGTCGGCAGCGCTTCTCGAGCTGAGGAGAAGAGGTGGGATCTGGAGAAGCTGGGAAGGCTGAGAGTCGTGGAATGGTTTGTGTTGGAAGGGACCTTAAAGCTCATCCCATTCCACCCTCTGCTGTGGGACCTATCACTGTTCCAGGGTGCTCCAAGCCCTGTCCAACCTGGCCTTGGGCACTTCCAGAGATCCAGGGTCGGCCACAGCTTCTCTGGGCACCCTGTGCCAGGGCCTCCCCACCCTCACAGGGAGGAATTTTTTCCCAATATCCCACTTGGCTTTCCCTTTTCTTAATTCTTTCATATCCCAAGCCTGTCTTTGCAGTTCTCAAGGTGAAAGCAAGCAACCAGTTCTGTTCACAGCACTGCTCACAGCAACATGTTCTGATTTCTTTGTGTAGGGGTGATTTTTTTCCCTTTCCCTGTCACTATTTAGGGGGCTTTGGAGAATTTGAAGCATTCACCAAAGGACTGGTATCATGAAAGTCCATAGACACCCTGTGTTAAGCTTCTGGGGGAGCTGGTGACAAGCCATGTCCTGATCACAGACTTAAAGTTTTTTCTAATACAGCATTGATTTTGTCTTCTTTTCTTTTTCCCCTCTGCATGTTATAACTAATTCATTGTGACAGTCACTAAATTTGAGATCTTTGCTCGTTGCCATGTAAACTGTCAGAGCATTGCAGAATTCAAGACTGGTGTCCTGCAGAATCATGTTTATTGCTGTGCCTGTGCTGCATCTTGGCTGCAAAAATAGTTCAGATAATTTTGTTACCACCCTACACACTACAGTGTAAGATCCAGCATGAAATAGATGCAGCTTCTCCCAGATTCAAAGCTCTTCAAAACTCTGTCCAAGCTCTGAGCAGCAGCATCTGGGTCCAACCTGCCCAATTCCACCAGGCACAAAACATGTAGAGCCAGCACAGCATGAGAGCAGTTGGTTTTCCTGGCATAGAGAAATGTCAGTGTGGAAGGGACATGGTTGCTCTTTCCTATCCTTGCTCTTAGCAAAAAGAAAAAGGATACATTTAGGAACAGTGGCTCTAAAGGAAATTAGTTCCTGGTTATTACAGTAGCTCCTTGGGAGATGTTTCACCTCTTGAATTCAGAGGGTTTCGGCGGATTCTTATTTTTCTTGTCAAGGAGGTTGACCCCTTTCGGGACCTAAATTCTGAGAGGTGGAAAAATTTTATATGAAACCTTTATTTTTCCTTTCCTCTTGGGCTCTGCACTCAACATATCTCCAACAGAGCCACTGACCAAGACTCTCACCTTTCAAACCTGCTGGTTGAGAGTGCTGGCAAGCTAATTTGCACCAAGTGTTCTCTAATAAGATGAACAGTATCTGGAAATTGGTTCTAAAATACATAATATTTAAGGCTCTGTTAATATATCAGCAGGTTTTTTACAAGGTGCTGATGAAGATTTAGTGCTACTGGGACAAAACTATTGCACAGGTATTAATGGTGAACATCACTGAGAAAGTTACATTTGTGTTTCTCAAATTCATATATATTTATATTTATTGTCAAGGAATCTAAATAATGTATAGGAGAACAAAGTTCTGATTCTTCTCCTACTCCCTGCTTTCTCCTTTCTCCCTTAGGCTTTATGAGGAGCATGAGATGTGGGTATAAAACTCAGGCACTATGTTGATGCCAAGATTTCAGAGAGGAATAAAGTGTATTTTCTAGTCTACCTAAAAATCTTACTGACAAGTTAACTGAAAAACCAGCTAGGGAAGTTTTAGTGCAAAATATGTATTTTTCACGTGTATATTTATGGTACAGTAGGAAATAAATGCAGTTTGTTGACGTAAAAGCAAGGACAAGATGCTCAGCAGTCCCAAATTCACAGTGTTTGCACATGTTCTCCCTGGAATACCACAGGAACCACAGGCCAAAGAAAACTTTCTGCTGCAATTTAAAGTCAAAGAGAAAAATGCACCTGCTTCTGGGAATATTGAGCTTTCTGATGGCAGCAGTTTATCTGTAGAACTTTACAGATCAGTACTTGCAGTACATGTGAATAACATATGCCATCAGTAGAGTCAGATTTCACATTTTACACCTGGTTTTGAGTCTTATTTGGCAAAATTACCTTTGAGAAAATATCCCTTGAGCTTAATGTACAAGTCCAGAAAGTATATAATTAGTTGTAGAGCCATACTCAGCTCTCAGTGTCTGACACAGAGAAAACAACTGCATTGTCAGCATCTCCTGGGTTACTATATTTATTTTCCAACAGCAAAAAAATCCTGTTTAAACAGTCTATGATTGACTTCTTGTAGGATTTTCAAGACCAGGTTGGAACAACCTGGTCTAGTGGAAGATAATTCCTGTCCCCAGCTGGAGGGTGGAATGAGATGACCTGTAAAGGTCAATATGCAATTAATGTATCATTAAAAAAGTGCTGCTACTGTGGGTGTTTTCTTCTTTGGCAATATCTGCTCATGGTTTAAAACTCTGTTGTGATGTTGCAGTACATTATGGTTGTGTATCTATAGCCTTTCCAATAAATGCTTTTTCTCTTTCTCTCAGAGAGGAAGATCCCTGATGAAGATTTCATTATATTAATTGATGGTTTAAATGAGGCTGAATTTCACAAGCCAGATTATGGAGACACTATAGTATCGTTTCTGAGCAAAATGATTGGAAAATTCCCTTCTTGGCTGAAGCTGGTAGTGACAGTCAGGACAAGTCTACAGGTATGTTGAGACCCAAAACTGTGATAAACTGTGTCATTGTCATGATGGACTTTGGTAAAGAAGATCTCACTGGATGTTCTGGATTTGCTCAAGACCCTTTATTTCAGGTTATCCTTTTGGCTTTTTTTTATTCTTGGATTTACATCCATATCCCCAGGCTCACTGTACAGCTTTGGAAGGGTCTAATCCATCATTGCTTCTTCATGTCAATAAATGTTCATCAGCAAGTAGTTCAGGTCATTTTGCAAGGCAGCTCACATGCCAATAGACCCCAACTCATGGAGCCATTAGGAAGGCAGGACCTGGTGTCTGCCAGCCTGTGCAGCTAAAGAACATCCTCAGCTCCACATGGAAGGGATGAGGAATTGCCCTCAGGTTTTCATGCCTTCCAGTCTGACCCAGAGCATGATGTTTCCACTCTGATTAACCCAAGACTGTTGTGAGCAGGTGTGGAAGCTCAGCAGGGAGCTGAGTCTGGTTCCAGCCCCATCAGGACAGCCAGCCCCTACATAGTCCTTGCCACTGGTAATGGCAGCTGCTTCTCAAGATGCAGAAGAGCACAGACAATTTGCTGTTCAATGCTGGGCTCCATTTTTTGCTCAGTAATAGAGTAAATTAAATATCATTTGGAGAAAATCTTTTTGTAATTGTAAGTAAATTGCATCCCAATGGCTTGAATTCCTCATTTAATTAGGGCTTTTGTATCCTTAAAGTCTTCAGTGCAGCTTGAGTTCACACTCTGCTCTCCCTCTCTATTTTGTTGGAGAGCTTCTGGCGTTTCTGGAGCTGGCCTTGTGCAGATCAGTTGCATCACTTCTCCTCTCCTCACAGTGGCTGAGACCACATGAGGCAAGAATTTCTTTGGAGAGGCCTTTGATGATCTTTGGTTTATGTTGAATCAGGAAGTTCAGTAGATGAGCATTCCCTGAGTGCAGTGTCCTGCAGCAGACAGACGTAGTTGCTTTGCAGTGGAAAACACTCATTATTATCTGATGTTTCCATGCATTTGTGCATGTGGAATGCAGAGGGATGATCTCAGGGAAGTTCTTGGTCTCAGCTTCAGCAAATTTTTTCTGGCCTCAGATTTGTCATCTGGATGTCCATTCCCTCTGACAGGACAGCAGAAGGGATGGGAGGTCAGTCGTGGTGGGGAGGGATAGGAAGAACAAGGGCACTGCTCTGTGTGAATTTACCAGCCCTTTCCATGGATGTACTGTTAGAAACAATGTCCCTTGTTTTTATTTCAGTCATGTTTCTCACACAACCTACTTGATTATAGATGAGAGTGTGAGGCCCTGAGGGCACAGACTGTGTTCTTGCCCTGATGGAAGGCCTTAAAGGAGTCTCAATGGTGCTATTGTAACAGAAATTAAGTTTACTTAATGAATAGTAAACACTGCCAGCATGAGTATCTTTTTTTTCTTTCTTTCTTTGTAGGAAATAATTAAGCTGTTGCCCTTCCACAGAATATTTTTGGATAGACTGGAAGAGAATGAAGCCATCGACCAGGACCTGCAGGCATACATCCTTCATCGGATACACAGCAGCTCGGAGATCCAGAACAACATCTCGCTCAACGGCAAAATGGACAACACTACATTTGGCAAACTCAGTTCTCACCTCAAGACCTTGAGCCAAGGCTCCTACCTATACCTGAAACTTACTTTTGATCTCATAGAGAAAGGATACCTAGTTCTAAAGAGCTCCAGCTACAAAGTGGTGCCAGTGTCCCTGTCTGAAGTGTACCTGTTGCAGTGCAATATGAAGTTCCCAACACAGTCTTCCTTTGATCGGGTCATGCCTCTCTTGAACGTAGCAGTGGCTTCTCTGCACCCATTAACAGATGAACATATTTTTCAGGCCATTAATGCAGGTAACATTGAGGGCACTTTGGAGTGGGAGGACTTTCAGCAGAGGATGGAGAACCTTTCTATGTTTCTTATCAAACGTAGAGACATGACGCGAATGTTTGTTCATCCCTCTTTCCGAGAATGGCTTATTTGGAGAGAAGAAGGTGAAAAAACCAAGTTTCTTTGTGATCCAAGGTAAGCAAATGCTCTAAGAAATCAGAGCTTACCAATGTTTTACTCTACACTGTTACCTGAATAATTTTATTTTACGAGGTTGCACATGGCTGCAGTTACCCAGCTTTGGGTCTCTACATTCTGTACTGATCACCTGAGGTCTTTATGTTGTTCATGGAAAGAAGCAAGCACCCCTGGGCACACACCTGACTTGGTTGACATTCTGACATAACAGTCACCTTCACAGTGAGATGAGCTGTTCCTCAGAAGGTCCCAGACTGTTCAGCTCAGTTATCACCAGGGGCAGGTTAGTCCTGCCAGCTCAGTCCTGGAGAAGGGGAATCATCATCCCTTTCTCCAAAGGTATCAAAAGCACAGGAAGAGGAAGATAAGAAGTGGAAAGATGAGAAGTGTAGTAGGAAGATGTAGAAAGATGAGTAGGATACATCTTTTGCAGTTGGTTCTTTTTCAAGTTGTGCTCCTCATAGTTCTACTAAATGTTTTTTTGAAAACAAAGAGCAGAATTGTTCTGTAGTGATTTTAGGCTGTAAATGCATCTGTAATCTCTATCCTGAGAGCAGCTGAGTTCCTGGTTTAGTTGACAGGAAACAGAATTTAGTCACATTTAGATTTATATTCTCTAAGCCAAATGATCTCTATCAAGAACATTACTTTTGTTTCTAGTGACAAATTGAAACAGATGACCTTTCTGTAATTCTCATAGTTTATCCTCATAAGTTTTGCTGCATTTTTCTGCCCTTTTCTTAAAAATGATCATAATAATCAGAGGAACACTGAGATTCAAAGATGTGTCAGTGACTAGATGGTCATTCTGAAGACAATCTCATGGTATCTGCTGAAGCTGGAAATCCCTGGCTGATCAAGGCAACTGTGGCTCTTAATGGTGTCAGAGCTATTTACCACTTTAAATTTGAGGTAAACAGGCTGAAAAATACAAAATAGCTCCTCCCAATGGGCATCATCTTGTTTTTACTGGGTTCTGACAATATTCCTGTTGAGTGAGCTCTTGGTAAAGCATTTCATAGCAGCAGGTGCCTTCAGATCAATCAAAGAGTGATTTAATATCCTTGCTTGGACGTCACTGAGTGCTTATCAGCAATGCTGTTCTATCCTGTTTGCAGTGTCTGTGCACTGCTTGCTCCAGTGGAGCTGAGAGCTTCCTCCATCCCAGTCACTCCCAGCTGGTGCTACTGGTTTTGTGTGGCCTGGCTGCAAGAGAGCTTGAAATCAATCAGCTGGGTGAGGGGACAGCAGCCAGTACTCCTGGCAATTCTCACCTGTCACACAGCACCTGCCAGAATGATCCCTAAGAGCAACTCAGAAAAATCACTGCTGTCCAAATCACTGCTCTCCATCATTGCTGTGATGGAAAATAGAAATAGAAAATAGAATCGAGGTGCAGGGTGCTTCCCTGGTGGGTGAGGCGTGTGTTGGGGTGCTGTGGGTGGTAGCAGTGCCTGTGGATAACCTGGGGGCTGTGGGTCCAGAAATTCTCTTCATACTCAAAGTGGTGGGAAAGGGCACTCTCAGAACACCAGATTACCAGAAGGAAATTCATATGTGCTGCATTTTTAGATGGTTTTGCACTGAAACAAAGAGTGTAATCAGCACAAAGGCACAAATCAGACTGTATTCACTCAACAAGTCACTAGAAAGATTTTTGCTCAACATTTGGGTTTGGTGCTGCCTTTCCCAAGCATCACAAGCACATTGTGCTGCCCTCAAGACTATTTAGGAGATTTTCAGGTATCACTTTCCATCTCATATATGCCTTTAATGTGAGGAAATTAATAGTTACTTTATGGGGACCACTCATGCTCTTTGCAAGCAGGGTATCCCCACAGAGCTGACCTGGCAAAAAAGAAATTCCAGTGCATCAACAGGCTCTCACTGCCATGGGCATGAGCCCATACATGCTGGAGAACTAATACATATCTCTGATGTATAATGTGCATTAATTGCATTATGCTCTGATGGTAACTAATGAAACCAGATACAATCCAGAGATTAATAGAGAGGGATCCCTGAGCTATGACACTTTTTAAAATCCTCCTATTCAGCTGATACTGAGCTCAGAGCATGGGAAACCCTGAGCAGCAGTTAAGTAATGATTTTTAATTTTATTTCTTGGAAGAGAAGCCGAGCTAGCCACTGACAAAGCTCACAGCAGTAGCCTGTGAAAATTTGTCTACATCTGGCTTGTTCACAGCCAGATGGATTTCTTTCTGCTCACTTGGGAATTGAGAAGACATGACAACTGTACAGAGCACTCCTCAGGATTGTCATACCTAGAGCAGTTTGACCGTACCATGTCAGCACGTGAAGAGTAGGGTTGCTGAGGCTGGTATTTTTCCCTGCAAGGAGGGCTTTGAAGTGAAATGTGGGTTTGTGAAGCTGCTCTTAATTGACTGACCCTGACAGAGAGTCTGGGTGTGAGGCCATTATGAAGGAAATTGGGATAATGGGGCCTCGTGTCCACTCATATCCCAGCACTGCAGCTGGGATAATCTTCCTGATTTCATTAGTGAGAGCGAGTTCTCGTGTTCTTGGAAGCGTGGAGAAGAGGGGAGGGGAGAGGAGGAACACAAAGTCCAGGAATTAACACATTTTTCTGTGCTTTTAAGAAAAACAGCAAATCTCCACCCTCTAGGGTTTTGGTTAGCCCGTTGAGATGCTGACCCACTTCTTTGAACCCTCATCATGCATTTGCTGTCCAAAGCAAAGGCTAATTGGCTCTGAAGGGTAATGTTCTCACTGCTGGTCTCTCCAGAGAGGAACCCCTCCCAGCCCCTCCATTTTTTAACACAGGGCTCCAGTGAGGCAGTTGTCAGAGCATTTAACCAGCATTGCAGTAACGACCTCCCCAGCCTGTCAGGCCAGCACATCAAGCAAGTGGCTTCCTTGACAAATAACATAAAACATTTTAGGGAAAGACCCAATCCTTTGTGACTGGTGTGTGGAGAAAATGGTTCTTACTGCACATTCCTCCTACACTTGTATTTCTAAACCTAAATTCTGCTGTGATGCAGTGCTTCTTTTTGCCCAGACTTAATCAGAAACTGCTATGCAATTATTTTTCATGCTTTTACAACACTATTAAAATCTTTTATCCATGTGCTGCTGCTGAAGGGGCTGTGAGTGAGACAGAAATGAAGTGATTTGCTCTGGCAAGGCAGTAAGAGAGCTGTAGTCAGATATGGACCCCAGAAGTGAAATTACTTTATCCAGGTTTAAGTATAAACATCTGAGTTACTTGTCTAGACTTGCTTTATAGTCAGAGGAGAGAAATTAGAGTGATTCATTTCATCCTGAGCTAAAAGGCTACAGCAGGTCAGATGAGGAATGCCTGGGAAGCAGCTGAGGTATGAGGAATCTCAGGATGATGGGCTCCCCAGGCGATGTCTCCAGTACTGACAAGGCTGGGTGAGGTGGATCTCTCCAGGCTGCTCCTCTACCCCACACACAGGGCTTGGAAGCAGATTCACAGATTTTCTTTTCTTGTTCAGATACTCTCAGTGCTGTTACCAGTATGAATATCCCAATTTGAGCTTTTGTGTCTCAGGGTGGCACTGGACCAACCAATGTTGTGTGTGCTGGTGGTGGTGGCTGAGGGAAGAGGCTCTTTGTGCTGCATGGGGGTGTCCTAGCATCCATGGGACCATAATAAAATGAAATATTTTAGATCTTCACCTCAAATGCTTCACCTCTGGCTTGGTGAAGCCAAACCTCACCTCATTTTAGGGGCCTGCCATCCAGGTGTGTGTTGCTCAGGCAGTGACTCCCATCCCCTTGAGTCCTTGGAGCAGTTCATGTGGCCTGTTCTCACTGCTGACTGGGATGAGCTGAACCCCAAACCCCAGTCCCTGGAGGGCCTCCAAGGCCACTGAGGCACGGAGATGCTGCCCCAGGGAGGTGACCTGCATGGGAAGCAGCAGAGGTGGTGCCTTTGGTGTAGGTTTGCTCCTGGTTGCTGTTCCTAGGGCAGTGGCTTTTGAAGGACAAGCATTTTATGAGCCCACAACAGGGCCATTTCCGTGCCTCTTACCTCCTCTTCTACATCCATAAACCAAATCTGTTCCTCAAACCCCAAATCAAGGAACACTGCATGGATAAACAAGCAGCAGCAATCCAGGCAGGAGGATACAGCTCTCATCTAACACCCGAGTTGCCATGGTTTCTGCCAGAGCTGTCTTTTAGTACAATGCACTGTAGGTATTTTACATTTTCCTTTTTCTCTTGGGATCACATTGCAAGTGGAGATTTTTCCTACACAAAATTAATGTTTTTATGTATAACCCAGCAAAATGATAGAGTGAAGGCTTTAGAGCAAAATCAGGGGGTTTTGTTTTATTTTGATGGAATGCTGGGTCTGATTGACAAATAACAGTCTTCAGTGTAAAGATAATTCATTTAGAAAGTTGGGAGAAAAAGAAGTTGGTGAAAGTGATATTTCTAACAATTCAGGGATCCAACAAACAGCTTTAAATGGGAGTTGGTCCTAGCATTGCACAGCTTAACTTCTTAAAAATGACCCCCAGATCAGTCCTCCATATGGAGCTCTTGGGCATTATGGGGCATGGATTAATTGATTTTCTTTCTCTTTTTTATTATAAGACTCTCAGAAGGTCTTAAAACACACTCAGATTCATTGTTAGCTGAAATGATCAAGTGTTCACCAAAACCCAGGGTAGGTCTTAATTGTTTTCTCCACGTCCATGAGGGATGGATTTAACTCAGCAAAGCAAAGGCATTGCTTTGAATTCAAGGTGAGGCAGAATAATGGGTTTAGAATTTATTTGAATTCCTTACATATTAGGCAGAAGATTAAAAATAATGCAGTGCCCACAAGCACCTTGTAGGACCAGAGATGGAATAAACAGGTTTTCCAAATTGGTTGGCAGCAGTGCCAGCTTTCAAGGGTCTGCCATCATTATTTAGCATTGCTCTACACTTGGAATTACCTCTCTTAATGTCTTTTTCATTGCTCTAGAGTGGCAGTTCTGTACCTCTGCAGGTGTTGTAGCTCTCAGTGGGATTTCTGAGTGCCCCAGGTAGAGGTACAGGCAGCACTCATCACATCAGCACAGCCAGGAGGGGCATAATGTCAGTTTACTGTCAGTTGTTTTGCCATCCCCAGCCACGGCTGGATGCCACATGCCACTAAAATAGTGAGGTCAGGTTATTTCCTTGTCCAGCCTGTCTGGGCATCTGCACTTATGGAAGGCCTGTGCTCAGTTAATGTAATTAATTACCAGATCACAGTGGGATCTGATTGTTCAAGATCATTTCCACAGCTCTGATTTTGGTAGAAGTGTGGAGTGTGGTAGAAGTGGTGGCTGAGCTGTCATTTGGGGCAGAACATCCTCTGCACCCATTGCATGGGAACAAGAGTGCAGCATTTCTCTTCTAATTTACCCCTCAAACCATATTTAGTGAGTGCCATATTTGTGAATCACAGAGATGAGTCCATCGTCGTGTCCTCCAGTAAATTGGAGAGGCAGACCCAATCTGTTCACCAAGTATGGAGTGCTGACTCTGAGAATACAACTTTTAGGCTTCCCATATGTCTTCCAGAATAAAGTTTTTTGATTGCATGACTTGGAACCCAGTACATTTTGAAATGTAAAATAATGGGCAATAACTCAACAAAATGAGTGTAGGAAACTTACTGTTTGTAAATACCACATCTCCAGCACCTCCAAGACATTAACTCTAGTCAGAGAATCATGGAGTTTGTGTTGAAAAGACTTCAAAGCCCACAGTTCCACCCTTGCCATGGGCAGGGACACCTCCCACTACACCAGGTTGCTCCAAACCCCATCCAGCCTGGCCTTGGACACTTCCAGGGATGGGGCAGCCACAGCTTCTCTGGGAAACCTGTGTGAGGACCCCACAATTTTTTCCCAAATATCCCATCTAACCCTGCCCTTTCACCCCTTGTCCTGTTCCTCCAGACCCCTGTCCAGTGTCTCTCTCCACATGTCTTGGAGTTTCTGTCTAACCTCATGTAGAAAGCAATAAAAAATAAATAAATTACATAAGCCACGGGTAGCAAGCTGGGGATCTGTAACAGGGATTTAGCAGTGCAGTGAAGTGACTTTTCTGCAGGTTTTCCCTGAACTTCAGTTAGAGCTGCAGCTGCAGTGTCAGTTGGAAGAGACGAGGAGAAAAGGCAGACAGATTATAAATGATGACAGATGAGATGGAGAGCAGATGTGATCACTACCAGCATAAAGGACATCAGTAGAGCAGCTCGTTTTAACTGGCTCATTAGACATGCAAACCTCAGCACTGGGATGCAGCGGGGGGTTGAATATATTTAGTATCTTAAGTTACTGTCCTCATAAAATCTGCTCTTTTTCTTTTCTCATGGACTTTAAACTTCTGTCTGTTGGGCCATTTTCACATCTGAATGGAAGAAAATATTCACAAAATAATCTATCCTGTGGCACTGAGCCATCAAGAAGAGAGGAGTGGAGTTAACCAGAAACTTATCAAAGGAAGAAATGTTACTGAATTTCTTCCTGTTATTTTATTCCTCAAATATTAAGACCTACTTTTAGAGCAAAATCATCTTCCAGCAGTGCAGGAGAGACTGTTTTGTTTGAATTTTTTTATAATGTGAATTCCTTCCAAGTTCATTTGCAATTATAACATCAGAGGGAAAGTACATTACAAAAACTCAATAAATCAATTTAGGTGATAAACTATTCCTTCAAGAGGGGCTCCTGGAGCTGAGCTTGGCCTTTCTGCAGGACAGACACTGAGATATCCTTCTGCAAGGGAAAAGGCTCTGGGCTTTGTCAGAGCACACATCAGTCTCTGCACTGCAGTTATGACATTACACTTGGCAGAGCTGAATAAAATGTGAATACACATCTTTTGAAGACCAGATTCACTGGGCACAGTGTCAAATCTCTTGATTTTGGAATGGTTTCATGGGATTAGCTGGAAGAAGGGAGATGTGGGTGTAAGTCAGGGAATTTGGACTTTGATAGATTCAGAAGTGAACAGGTTTCACTGTTCAGAATTCAGCAGAACTGATTCTCATTTATTTTTTGCTTATCTTTTACTCGGGTGCCGCAGTGCCTTAACACTGGAGTAATTTTATACCCTTTAAAATATTTTTTTTTACCTGAGAACTGGAAGAGTTTAGATGACACACATCTGGAAGCTTTTTAATATTTTCTTTTGTATTTAATCATTCCCCTTCACTGTTCTTTGGCCACACCAGTATTTTATCAGTGAGACTTCATCCTTTACCATCTGTGACATGAGGAATGGGGTCACCTGGGGACTGTGCTTGAGGTACCAACATCCTCTGCACCCAGAACTGTGTGTGACTCATGTTCAGGTGGATGAGGGACCAGTTGTGTAGAGATCAGATCCAGCACCTATTTATAAGTGTATGGAGTGACAGGACAAGGGGGAATGGCTTCAAACTGACAGAGAATAGGTTTAAATTGGATATTAGGAAAATATTCTTTCCTGAGAGGGTCTTCAGGCCCTGGCACAGGCTGCCCCACCCCTGGTAGTGTCCAAGGCCAGGCTGGATGGGGCTTGGGGCACCCTGGGATGGTGGAAGGTGTCCCTGCCCATGGCAGGGGGTTGGACTGGATGGGTTCTAAGCTCCCTTCCAACCCAAACCATAATTCCACATAACCTCATGTGCAGCCTTCTCTCACCTTCCTTAGAGCTGCTGTAGGTGTGCACTGGTTCATGCTGTGTAGGGTGTTGGAATTATTAGGGGTTCGTTTTTGTGTCTTTTTTACATATATAAAAATATGTATTTGCTTACACATATATAATTCTGTATCTATATACACAGTGTATATATGCACATATGTACATACACATATGTGCCCATCTAGGCTGACTCCTGACCATCACAGGAGTTGATAGAGGCACAGAGAGCAGATTGAAGCTGTAGGAGCTGAGCTGGCAGGGCTATTAATTTTTCACCAAAAAAAAAAAAAAAAAAAAAAGAAATCTTACATTAAAAATAGAAAAATCTCTGATGATAAACTCTGCAGTGGTGAAATTCAAAGCATATCATTTCACCGAGCTCCTTGATGTAGAAATCATTACTGCCACTCTGCTGTATTAAAGAAAAAAAAAAAAGCTTGTGCTGTTGCAGTCTGGTTTAGTTTCCAATTAATGTTGACAGAACATGTATTTATCAAGCAGCCAAAAGCCAAGGTCTGGGAAGCATTGCAGAGGTAATGTATTACTCATGAATACTGTACTTTATTCTGGAGTAGTTCGTGCATGCCTTATTCATAACACCAAAGTCATGTCTATAATTAAATTTAGGTAAATACCATTCCACTGCAGCTGAAAAGCAATTTAGGAGCTGACTGTGGAACCTGGACTGGTGTGTCAGGCAGGAGCTGCACTTCAGCTCTTGCTGCAAAGACCTCAGAAGCTTCTGGATTTTCAATTCATGCGTAGGATTAATGCAGTTACAGATCCATTCAGCGCCTTCCTAAACATTTCTCAAAGAGTTTTTCACCAACAAGCAAAAACCTGGTGTTTTTTACTCTCCTGGGATGTGGAACACAGAGGCAGAGGGGTGTGACTGAAGAGTCCCTGCTGCAGCTGCTCGCAGTCTGGAGCAGAAAGGTGTCTGGAGCAGAAAGATGCAGCTCCTGACCCCCTGCCTGAAGATCTCCCAGAAGGGGAAGGATCTGATGGCTCTGAATCAAAAAACCTTAGAATGGTTTGTGTTGGAAAAAGACCTTAAAGGCCGTTCAGTCCAACCCACTGCCACTGGGCCAGGGCGCTGCAAACCCCATCCAGCCTGGCCTTGGACATTTCCAGGGATGGGGCAGCCACAGCTGCTCTGGGAACCCTGTGCCAGGGCCTCACCACCCTCACAGAGGGTTTTCCCTACTTCCCTACTTTCCTAACTTCTGCTCTATACCTACTCTTTGTCAGTTTGAAGCCATTCCCCCTTGATCTGTCGCTCCAGATCCTTGTCCAAAGTCTCTCTCCAGCTTCTTTGTCAGTGACCTACAAGTTCTTGAGCCTGCACCAACGTTTGGGTGGATGTGAGCACCTGGGCCCCTCTCAAAACCCATCACAGCATTGTGAATCTGGTGACTCGCTGGGATGGACCGAGTGTATGACAGCAATTAGAGATTTTCATAATCTGGCTGAATGGGGCCAGGTTCAGTCCAGCAGTTGCTGTTCCACTCGACTTCCAGCACTATCTGGCACCACTCCAGCTGTGTTTCCTAGCCACTCATTTCCTTCTGATCTGTTTCTCCTTCCTTCTCATGGACATTCCCAGAGATTAATGAGTGTAATGAGCAAATGCATTTGTCTGTCTCCTCTGAAGGAGACCTGACGTTCTCTTGACGTTCTCCTCCCATTCCAAAGAGGAGGAGAGCCAAAGGAAGGCAAAGGCAAAAGCTGGGGTTAACTCAAGGCGCTATAACCAATTTCAGGGCCCTTCTGTTCCAGCTTTTTATGTTTCGTCCCTTCTGTCGGTGCTATATGGAGAATTCTCACAGCACAGTTGCGTGGGATTGGAGGCACTGCCCGGTGCACTGGGGCATCCTGATGGATTTTCAGCACTCAGCTGAGGCATCAAAGCTGTTTTGATGGGCAGAGTCACCATCTGGAGAGGCTTTTCCTCCAGTCACGGGGAACATGGAGCAATGGGATCCCGGCACAGGCCGTGTGCCAGCCCAAGGTGTGGAGAGCAGCTTGACAGGCAAAAAAGGAGGTTTTCTTCCATTTCTTTTTATGGCCAAGTCACTCCAAGAGTGAAAGTACTGTCAGTCAATAAAAACATTTCAGAAAGCAGTTATTTGAGTTGATGGTGCCTCTATAAACAGAGCCACATTTTGGAATGAAGCGCAACAGAATTCCCTACCATTGCAACACTTTATTACCTGGGGATGTGGTGCTCTCTCACATGCCCAAACGTGGGGATCAGGTCCTGCCTTCTAAGAAAAATATGATTTGTTTCTCATCCCACTCCTCCAGAGTGACAACTGAGCTAGCTGAGATGGATAATACCTTAGCCCAGGTAGCCTATGCAGAAACCATAAACCTGAGACCATGGGAGGCAGGATATGGAAATTAGGATGCTGAGGGCATTGTTCCAAAACTAGGTCATGTCTCTAGTTCTAATTCTCTGTTGGTTCAGGACCTTTGACATATAAAGCCCTACCCCTACCCCTGCTGGGGACTGGACCCCTGCCCCCAGATAACCTTATCTATTGTGAGATAACCTGCCCCCAGATAACCTTATCTATTGTTGTTAGCCCTGCCCCCAGGTCTTTGGGTGCCGCCTCCCCAAAACACGCTGTCACTGCATTTGTGACATGGCAGCACCATGGCAGTTCTACTTTGTGGCACTCCATCCTTCCCATCCCATTTATTTCTGCTCTGCCTGGCCAGGATGGACTCCCCAAACCATGCATTGCTGCGTTTGTGATGGCAGCACCATTGCAGTTCTGCTTTGGGGCACTCCATCCTTCCCATCCCGTTTATTTCT
The DNA here is from genome assembly GCA_013401135.1 of Cettia cetti. Taxonomy (NCBI): domain Eukaryota; kingdom Metazoa; phylum Chordata; class Aves; order Passeriformes; family Sylviidae; genus Cettia; species Cettia cetti. Next base: position 164,104 of record VZUI01053830.1, read on the forward strand.
GCTCTGCCTGGCTGGGCTGGACCCACACTTACACTGCCAGCTGTGATATTCCAGCAAGCACATTCCTGTCCTCCCAGCATCACTGGGCTCTGCTCATACAAATCCATGTGTCACCCTGTTCTTTTTTGCCTTCTGAATGTTTACATTTTTGTAATGGGGTTTCTCACGCATTTTCATGAAAACAAAATACTGTTTTATGTAGCTGTATCTTATTGTTGATGTTCCTCTCTTGGGAAGCAGAAACTTGATGGACTTTTAGTTTGACCAGTGTGGTTGGAGAGGTGACAACCTTCATCCTCCAACTCCTGGTCATTGTCCAAAATCTACATAAATCAAAGTCAAGAAATAAACCTGCTTTTCCTTGCCCTGATAGCTTGACTGCATGCATGTGTTCATTGCGTGTCCTGTAACAACATCCATGTGTTACCAATCCAAAAGGAGGTTCATTGGCAGGGCTCAGGGGGCACTTTGCCAAAAACCTGGCCAGGGCATTACAAGTCATTCACTTTTTTTTTTTTCTGAGTTTATTTTGAGGTGGACAGTAATTCACTCTGAATGGGGATGAGCTGGTAAATCCCCACTGCTGTGAAAGCTTCTGTTTTGTGTAATATTTACTAGATGTTTGGCCATCCAAAGTATTTCTTTGCTTTACCCGACAGGGATGAGCTAATAACATTTCCTGTCCTTGAAAGCCCTTTTAAAGCCACAGCTGATTTCATATTTTATTTTCCTTGGCTGGAAGGGGTTTGATTGCTTTTAGTGCAGTCACATTTTTATGTATTTCCAGAAATGAAGTGGCTTAAAAGGACTCCTCTGGGAGCAGCTAGGGGCTTAAGGAAGAATATTTTTAATCATGATTTTGTTGGTAAAACCAAAAAAAAAAAAGACACAGACAACTGAGGTCCCAGCATGGAGCCTCTCTGGCTCCTGCCCTGCTCACTGCATCTTCTGCTGTGGCATCCACATGTGCCTGGGGCACCTGCAGGAGCAGGTATTTGCTGATCTCACCCAGAAATGGTTTAAAAACTTCACGTTTTAGCATCACATGTGTTTTGTGTGTCTGTGAAGAGTCATCTTCTCGCTTCTTTGAGAAGATTCAGCCATATTGAACTTGCAGTGTTACAAGATGGAAATCTATAGGGCACTACCAGAAACATCTTTATTACTGCAAAAGCTGAAGAACAGGTTTAGAAGGAGTTTTACAAAGAAATCAAGTTGTTTTTCACTCCTTGGGACTGTCCACAGGGTAGTGATTGCAGGTGTCATTTAAAGGACATTTTATTCGAAGTGTGGATATTTTAAATATGGCATTTTCTAGTGACTTCAGGTTGGTTAAATGCTTTGCAAATGTGGTTCTCCTCTGTGAAGTGACTATAAAAGTAACACTTCAGCTTTCATTACATTGTACCTCTGGTGTTTCTAAATTTACATCTGCTCATAGAAAATATATATGTCTGCTGATGTCTGGGGGCTTTTGAGCTATCAGTGATCACCAATAATAAAGGATGCAATTAGTTATTGGTTTATGAGTGAGAATTCAGCCAGCTCTGTTTCCCAAAGCTGGATGTGGTTGAAGGATTAGCATTTTTGACCTCAAAAATTGTTTTGTTGTTGTAATAAGAAATACTAACAAGCTTTTTCTTGTGATTTTAGGAGTGGTCACACACTGCTTGCCTTCTGGTTTTCCCGACAAGAAGGAAAATTAAATAGACAGCAAACTATTGAACTGGGACATCACATTCTCAAAGCACATATTTTTAAGGTAACAAAAATTCAAATGAAGGTTTACGCCAACCTCATCCGCAGCACTGGCAGCGCTCGGTCTCGTCTTGTCGTGGGGTTGGTGTAAGAAGTGTGATTGCTTGAAGCTGCTGAAGCATGTAGAAGTGAGCTTTAGAAAATTGGCCATGGTATCTGAGAAATCCTTCAAATTAAACCTTCCTTCAGATGGTAAATTCAGTAGATAGCCTCCTTACCTAAAACTGCTCTTCTACCATAAGATGCTTCTTGCCCTGAAAGATGAGTTCCTCTCGCAGCATCTAGAAAAAAGGAAATCTTTTAAAAAGGAGCAGTTTTGAAGAATCTGATGCACAATTGTAACAGGAAAATTTGATGGGTGTTGAAATTGGCTGATTGGTTTCATCTTACTCTTCACACAGATGTTTAAGACCTGGGTAATTGAATGGGAAACTTGGATCTGAGTATCAGTGTGACCCATAAACTGAGTATCATTCTTCCTGCTGGCCTAGGCACCAGAAGGTGGGAATGAGAGGGTGGATCTGTAAGATGGCAGGAAATACAGATTTTCTTGCAACTGTTAGGACCTGTGAGTGCTTAATGCTAGTGAAAACAAGGCTCTATTTTCATCTGGTCTCTGTATGATTTTATAGACTTGAGGGCTTTGGCACTCCAGTGTCTGTTCCTAGAGCAAACAGATGATTTCTGCCTTGTGTCAGTCCTGTTGGAATGATTTATTGTATTCCCTATGCCAGATTCACCATCAGGTGTAGCAGCAAAGTCTCCTTGTTTGGGCAGACAATGGCTGGAGCCAAAGAGAAGAGCCCCAGATTGGTGCATTACCCCTCAGGGTATCAATTTCCCATTTTCAGTTACATTCAGAAAAGGCAGATTCAGCCCTGAGTTTGCTGTTCAGCTGCTATTTCCATCTGAATCTGGTTCCAAACCTCCTTCATTTCACATGAAAATTGTGAGAAGCAAGAAGAGGGATTCAGACTCTGACCAAATGAGAATTTTAATTAAGTGGACAAGTTTCCAATAGATTGCAGGTTTAATTGAGTGATATTTGCAATAGTAGAAAATGCCAGTTGGCATATGGCAAATGTCAGTCTTGCCTTCTCTTCCTCATCACTCAGCAAAATCCTTGGGTTTACAACTCTGCAGGAGGACCAGTGTCACAGTGACTGAAAAGCATAACAGAATGTTGTTCACAAGTGCTACAAAGTTTTGAAAGGGTTTGAATTAGCTGGATTAGAAATTGTAACTTAGTATTTTGCTTTTCCTTTAATAGATCTATTTTTATTGCTTACTTTAGCATGTGTTTACTGAGGATTTGTGAGTGTTTACAGAGTGAAACAAGAGCTGTATTCGTTTCTGAAGGAGGCACTAGGTTGGGATGTTGCAGACCGTATTTAAGAGCTCAAGGATTCTTTAAAGAAAATTTCCAAGAGTACATGCACAGACTCTTGGCCAATTGTTACTGATTGTATTTGTTTCTAAACAAGCATTTTTCCCATTCAGGCTTTTCATTCTGGCTGATATTTTGCTGAAGCCATTACCAGTATGGCCATGGGCTTTCTGCCAAGTAGGGAGCATGTCAGGTCAGCAATTCAGGGATTTTTTTCCTCAAGTTGCCATGTTACAGCAGCAGGCACAAAGATTTTTCTGCAGACACAAAGATCCTAATTTTCAAGGTATTTATGGAGGCCTGGTGCCATTGTAATTCCATTTTATGTACCCATCAGGAAGCCAGGAGAATATTAGACTAGAGCTAAAGCGTTTTGTCCAGCCAGGGAGTACTGAGAGCCGGATATAGAGGCAAACTTTGATAAAACAGAGTAGAAAATTTATTTATCCTCCTCCAATCCTTCTAGTTTGAATCCACTGGTACCTTAGCAAGGTGATGATGGAACACTTGGAATTTCCAGGTGTAAAAAAAGTGATGCACAGACACAAATTGCTGACCTGGCCTGTGGGTGGGAAGACATTTTCACGTTCCTATCATCACTTGCTGGCTGAGATCTGATGGTTTTGTCTTCTCTTTTAAACACAAACATCCTCAAACAGTTTAGGGGGCAAAAAAAAAGAAAAGGTACAAATGTTTTAGTCTTTTAAATCAGTTGCAATTTGTAATGGAAGCATATAGAAAGCCAACTTGAAAAGCCTGGCTTGGAATAAAAGGGCACAAAATGTGCAGTTGTGATACAAGAGAATCCAAACTTCAGGCTGACGTATGTTTTGCAAATCATCCAAATAGAAGGCTTTAATTTCATTTTAAATTAGTTAAAATGTCAGTAATACAGGAGTGGGTGATGCTTGGAGCAGCCTGGTCTAGTGGAAGGTGCCACTGCCCGTGCCAGTGGAATGAGATGAGCTTTAAAGTTCTCCTAACCTAAACCAGTCAGGAATTCTGGGATTCTGTAAGGTGCCAATGGCCAAATAGCAGAGGGGGCAATAAGGTAAAAATTAAAGATGCTGGCAGCTGCATGCAAGACAGGACAGGAAAAAACAACTGTGTGAACACTGGGGCTGTGGAGGCTGGCAGAATTGTTCCAATTATCAGGTTGTACACTGGTCTCACGTTGGATGGTCCCAATGAAGTGGGAACCACTGATGGTATTTTGGTTTGATGTTGCATGAAGCTGGGTTTTGTTTTTGCTGAAGGATTCACTTTGCTCCATAGTTCTGAAGAGGGAATTAGAAAAGGAAGATAGGAGCTGTAAAATGAGAAATAGGGCAAGCTTTTGCCTGAATGGCAACTGAATGAGAATGGTGTTGAATGTACTTTTTTCTTTAAAGGGTAAATGTCACCTTTTATGTCTTGCACCAATATCTAAGTGTATATATATATATAGATTCTAATGCAACAGTTCAGATTTCTGTAGCATCTGTGATTATCTTTCGAGGGCTATTCTCAAAATATCTGCCCTTTTCCTTGGTCCTGATGGTGATTCAGGCAACTTATTTATGGATTTGGTAGTAGTATAACTATTTTTCAGTTATTTTAACCGTTTATTAAAAAATTGCTTTTCCTTTCCAATTTCACCATCCTGAGTTCACGAAATTTAATATTGACCTCTAATGTCCTGCATTGTGTCATTTCAAAAGCAGCATTTAACAGTGGCTCAAATTCCTGAGCTCTTTTTTCCTCAACACAAGCAGGTATTTTTCTTGGTTTAGCTCCCTGAATTTTAAGGAAGCAAGTCCATGGAGCTGTTATTTATAAGAGCTTGTCTAATCTATTGCTTCTTTTGGTGATAAAACTGTTTCAAGTGACAAATCTATTGATGGCAAGGGTGATGCTGCAGATTATCTTTCACACAGAGGAATTAGAGGTTGCAGCTGAGTCCAGCAATGGGTTGGGATGATGATTCCTGCACATCTTCCTTCAGAGGAAACAAATCCCACCTTGTGCTGCTGCTCTTGTTCCACCAGTCCCAGTCACAGACCAGAACTGGGACCCTGCTGTTTTGCAGGGGTGGAGGAAGTGACCACCCAGTGCATGCAAGAAAGCAGAAATCAGGGTTTTCATATCAAAATAGAAGTAAATGTGCCATTAAAGATGTCTGTGCAGTTTCCATGGAATCAGCAGGCTTTCATGGGAAATCAGAAGCAGAGTGGCAGCATTCAGGGCGTACTCATGGCACAGCTCCTGCTGGAGTCACCATCCCACCCCTCTGCTCTTCCATCCAGCTGTTCACTCCCATCTGTTGGCTATGGAGGAATTATGGCTCCTTCCACAGGAGGGGGAAACCTGCTTAATTATGCTCTGCCAATTAGGGATGCTGGAAAATATGTCAGACTTAAAATATATTATATACAACCTGATCATGGACAGCAACTAGAAAAGTTGCAGACAATCTGGTACAAGATACTGCTCCAGGCTGTGGTTGGAAGTTCCTGAATTTATCTTAATGTGAGCAGATACTGTGTACTTTAATAAAAAAGAAAAAAAGCAGCAATCTGGGCTCTTTAACATGGTATTTTATGAGGGTGTTGAATGGATCTGGTTGCTCACAGTTAAATCCTGCCTTTCCTAGACCTTGGAGATGGCTACATTATCTTTACAAGTAATTTTCTGCAAGCTTATTAGTTGATTGTGAAGTTCAGATATGGCAAATTGTCACATAATCTTGGGTGTAGTCATTATTGTCCTGAAACTCCTTTGATGTCCAGAGATCCAGGAGGTTGTGCCCAGTGTAACTGAGCAGATTTGTAAGCTTGGATCTAAGTTCCTTTCTCCTTTTCAGGGTCTGAGTAAAAAAGTTGGGGTATCTTCCTCCATCCTGCAAGGCCTTTGGATCTCCTACAGCACTGAAGGTCTTTCAATGGCTTTGGCATCTCTGAGAAATCTCTACACCCCGAACATAAAGGTACTGGAGGAGGAGGGGGAGAGCTGGGGGGGTTCAGAATTCACACAAGAAGCTCAAACAATGGGCAGTGACCATGCAGAATATTCACTGGAACTGTGCCCAGTGTCCTAGCCAGGCTGAGCAGCTTGCTGGGTTTTTGTCCTGAGTCAAGGTGAGGCCTTTAGTCAGGAGATTTTTACCTTTTTTTTTTTCTCTACTTTGACCAGGGATCTCCTTTTCATTGCAATGAGCAAATTGTGATTTTGTGCTTGTGCAAAATGGGGTTTTTCCTTCCCAAAGATGTGGAATGCAACAACAGATGTTGGAACTTGACATGTAAAGGGCTTTGGCTTAGATAGGCATGAACTCTGAGGTGACATCAAATCCAACAGCACGTTCTTAGGTGCTGGTTCAAGCACTTCTTTTCTGTGGTAAGATGAATGTGTTGGCTTAGGTGAGCCCAACTCTACAGCAGAAAGGATTTCAGACAGAGATACAGGTTTGGAATTGTTTTTTCACATGGAAGGATGTTTATCCCAGGTCCTTCCCACCCAGGCAAGGTGAGCTCAGTGTCTGTCCCCATGTCCCTTCCTTGTCACTCTCCAGCATCAGGTGTTGCCTTTTCCACTGGTGCTGAGTGCAAAGGGAGCTGTGCAGGGGAACAGCCAAACCAGCCCTAGGGAGGAATCCTGTGGGAAGGGTGCTGAGTACAGCTCTCTCCAGCTCTGTGTTTCGATTCCCCCATCCCCACCACGTCCCCACTTGCTGCAGCAGAGCTGGAGTGACTTTATTCCAGAATGGAGTGACTTTATTCCAAAATGGAGTGACTTTATTCCAAAACAAAGGGTGGCTGCACCCTTCAGACCACTTCCTTCCCACTTGGGAAAGGATTAAACTGCTCCATCTGCATCAGACAGGACCATCTGTTGGGCAGATGTTTTTCCTCATCATTTTATGTCCTTTGTTTGCTCAGAGATATGCTGAGGGCCCTGGTTTCTATCACCTTGTTGCCCTGATGATTGTTGCTCCTGTCTCTCTGTAAAGCTCAACCAACAACTCTCCTTCCCCTCACAGGTCAGTCGGCTGCTGATTTTAGGAGGTGCAAATGTGAATTACCGGACGGAAGTTCTGAACAACGCCCCCATTTTGTGTGTCCAATCTCACCTGGGATATGCAGAGATGGTGGCTTTGCTCCTGGAGTTTGGGGCCAACGTTGATGCTGCTTCAGAGAGTGGCCTGACCCCGCTGGGCTACGCAGCTGCTGCTGGATTCCTGAGCATCGTGGTGCTGCTGTGCAAGAAACGGGCCAAGGTAAAGGAACCACCTTGCTCAAAAACTGATTTAAACTGCTCCACACTTGCTCAAAGCTGGGTAGAAGCTGCAGGCAGGACATGGGATGCTTACTAGTGTTTTTTCTGCTAAAATGTAGTGGGTTTAAAAGGCCCACATTAACACCAGCTCCTGAAAGTCAGTAATTGGTGTCTGGAATTCAGGTCTGAGGTAGCTAGTGATGCTGCTCTGGTGACCTGCATAAGGAATGTTCTGGAGAAATCCTTGAACCTCGCAAGGTTAAAATGGCAACGCTGCTTTTCCAGCACAAAACATTCTTTAAATATCTCCCTGAGACACATTTTCCAAAAATTTTCATCAGACTTGTCCTAGAAAAATCCCCTTTGTTTAGCTTTGTGATGACTGTTTGGAGTTTTAATTGTATGTAATGAGTCAAGTTAAAATACTTTGTTGAAGAAGAAAATTATGCTGATTTTTGAAGTGGAGCCTTCTGGAAACAATTTGTGGTTTCTCTGTATCTTTAATTTCAGTTCAAAAGGCAAAATATGGGTTTGTGTAGTTTTGGTATGGATGTCAGGATGACTGAGGGACTGTTTAGATCTTGCTGGGTTGTCTTGCCTGTAATAATGTGAGGATGGTATGAAGGAAAAAAAGAATTTTGCTTTTGTTGGATTTTTTGAGAGAGTTTTGTGACAGAAGTCCTGCCACTCATAGTTTTCTTTGAATAACCCTGACCGTACTGAGGAAATAGCCCAAAACACAGTTTGGTGTAGTTTGAAGACTGAGATCTTTGCAGAAAATTGCAGAAAATTGCAATACTGATTACTGCAGGAGCTGAGAAAGGAGAAATATTGATATATTAATAATGTGAATGTGTTATAATATATGAAATATTTCTCATTTGTAGTTTAGTGGTCAGGCCCTGGCACAGGGTGCCCAGAGCAGCTGTGGCTGCCCCATCCCTGAAAGTGTCCAGGGCCAGGTTGGGCAGGGCTTGGAGCAACCTGGGACAGTGGGAGGTGTCCCTGCCCATGGCAGGGAGTGGAATGAGATGGTGTTTAAGGTCTCTTCCCACACAAACCATTCTACGAGTTAATATTAGTAAAAATACGTTAATATAATAGTTATTTATCATTTTTATGATAACTAGTACACTGCAGAGCACAGGAGGGGTCAGCCAGCAGAAGGATGATAAGTGACCTGCCTTTCTTGTGTTCTCCAAGTATCCCTGTTGGGATAGTATCTAGAAATCCCAATTGATGTATTCAAGCATCAAGTGGAAACCATGCCCTAAAATACAACCAAAAAAGTTCCTCCAGGGATGTCAAGCACTGTCTCTAATTCCTATTGATTGTGCCTGCCCTGAGTTCACATTACAGTGTCTGACTGCAGGCTGAGGCACTTCTGGGACTCTCAAAAGAACTGAAACCTGGAAAACAAACTGGTTTTCCTTTTGTAGATATGGCTAAAGGAGAATACCAGTGTGTATGATTTCAATGCACGAGAAAATTTGAATGCTGGACTTCAGGAGACAAAGGAAAAAATATTTTTATAGCCTTTGAGTCTGAAGAAAACAGAAGAAACTTAAAAAAGTAATGATATCTTCCCCAATGCAAACATTTGTGGCCAAGATAATGCCAGAGCCTGGGACATTGCTTTGGAAATATTTGGTTTCTGGTCATGGAAGTGATAATTTACCAGAAAAATGCACATTTCGTGCATGTGGCATTATTTTGAAACTGGGATTGGAAATTCTGAAGAAGCAGAGATATGTTGGTCATGATTTTGTCTAATTGTATTTTTTCATTTTAATTGTATTTTATAATTCATTTTCATTTTAATTGTATTTTTTTCATCTCTTTTCAAGGTGGATCACTTGGACAAAAACGGGCAGTGTGCCCTGGTCCATTCTGCTCTCAGGGGACACCTGGAGGTGGTGAAGTTCTTGATCCAGTGTGACTGGAGCATGGCTGGGCAGCAGCAGGGAGTGTTCAAGAAGAGCCACGCAATCCAGCAGGCCCTGATTGCTGCTGCCAGCATGGGCTACACCGAGGTAGGACCTGCTCTGCCTCTGCAGGGAGGGACACCAAGGGCTGGCCCTTTCCTGCCCACTCCCCAGAGAACATCTGGAGGTGGAGTCCAGAGTGCTTCTGTCCTGTTCTTCCTCTCTGTCCCATCCCAGTGTTCACAGAGCCCTTGGCCAACCTTGTGGTCTGGGCAGGTGTCCAGGAGAGGAAACATGACAAAGCTTTAAGTTGTCAGAACAAATTTTTGGAATAAACTTCTAAGCAGGGATAAGATGGATGGGCACACGTTGCCTACACCACTCCTCCAGCCTGGATGGGGAGTGTGGGAATTTGGATCTGTGGACTGTGTGTCAGGGGAGAGAAGAGCCAGAGAGCTTCCTCCTGCCATCCTGACAAAGATTTATGGTGGGGAAAATGATATATAGAATAATTTAGGTTGGAAAAGACCACTAAGGTCATGGAGTTCAACTGTTAACCCAGTGCCAAGCCCACCACTGCCATTAGTCCTCTCCACAGAGCCTCAGCAACCCATGGCAGACCCTGTTCCTTCTCCTTTCCTTGAGAATGAGTTCATTCCTACCAAATACCTCCTCTCAGCCTCACTTCCTCCAGGAGATGCATCTGCTGCACACACCAGGTTATCTCCAGCTGAGCAAACACAGTTACAGGGAACTCACCCTACCAAGTCTCATCGTGTGCCATCATATCAAGACACTTGGTTGGGTTTTTCTGCTTATATAGGGCAGCAGGTTCAGTGATTAATCTCAAGAAGAATATTTCCTTGATCTCAGGGTGCCAGGCAGAGACTGTTCCCCTCCTTCTGTGTATGCCAAGCAGCTCGTGTATAACACATTGATGTCAGCAGTTCCTGTATAACACATTCGGGTTCATGATCTGACACATCATTTTGTTTTAGATCGTCTCCTACCTGCTCGATCTTCCAGAAAAAGATGAAGAGGAGGTGGAGAGAGCACAGATCAACAGCTTTGACAGCCTTTGGGGAGAGACAGGTGATTGCTGTAGAAACTGTATCTTCCCTTCCCTGGGTAGCTCTGACATTCCTATTCCCATCTCTGTTTGTCCCACACCTCTGCCCCCAAAAATGCCAAAAGCTGGACTAACCAGACATCTGGGAGCTTCTCTGTCAGAGAGGGGTTTCTGAGTAACTGGGACAATTGGGAATGTGGATTTGTGATTGACAAATCACACACAAACTGGGGAGCCATCTCAAAGGAAGATGCACTTATATATTCAAATTGGTAGTAGGTAAGATGGGAAAATGAGCAAAAATGAGCCAACCACCAAACTGAGCAGTTTTTTGTCTACATGAAACATATCTGTATATGAAACTCAAGACTCTATTTCACATAACTGTATTATGATTTATATTATTTTCCCAGAAATAAATAGAGAGTTTAAATAAATTTGGAGAGAAATGTAGGTTTCCACCTAAAAATAGCAAACTGCTCTGAAAGTCTGAATCCTGGCTTGTCTGGGTTTTGATACTTGTTGCTCATGTCTCATCTTCCACAGAGCAGAGCCGAGTGCCTGGCTCGATGATATCAGCCTGATATCATCCAAATGGCAGTGCCAAGTGACATCATAAGTTTAGGAACTGCTGACAGCACACTATAGCCAACTCCAGATGGACTGTTTCCCCCAGGGACAAAACTAATATCAAAACCCAGCAGAAAAGTGTCTGAGTCACTTATGCTATCTCCATCAGAGTTAGAGGTGCAAAAAACCTCTCCATCAAACTGTTTGTCTTGCTGCCAGGCTGTGAAACAGATACACGTGCTGGATAGGAGCAGTTTAATGATTCCTTCTCCAGATAAAGTTGTTTTTCCTACAAGAAAACAGCAGCAGCAGAAGCAGAATACGCTGTTGCAGATCCCTGGTGTAGGAGGCCGTGGTTTGACATTGCTGGCTGATGGAGATGGGCACATCCACACCTGAACCCCATCTCAGGCTGTGTTTGAGCTGTTTTGAGAAACACAGCAGTTGTTGTGTGGTGTTTATGCCAAGACTTGGTTATTGCACGGTGAGTAGTCCTTCTGGCACTACGTCCTCATGGAAAAGCTGCAAAATGAACATTCCTGTTCACCAGCTCAGGATCCTGGTTGCTGCTCCTTGGCTGGGCTCAGTGGACTGACCTTGGTTGTGCTGGGCCCTGGGAGTTCTCCAGCAGACAGTAAAACTTCAAACCAGCCCATTTTCATCCTCCTTAGTTCCTCCTGGAGGAGCAAGGTCTGGTTGCTCATAGCACAGAAGCTTTTGAGCTTCACTGAAGCTGCAAAGGACAGGCTGGAGCCACGTACCCACACCAGTTGCTTGCACCCTGAGGAACAGAGCAGCAGAATGATGTGTCACTGCAGGCAGAAGGGATTGCAGTGGAAAGTGGAGAAATCATGGATCAAATCATCCTGTTGCAGTAAAGTCTACTCCAAAGAACATTTCCAAACAAACACCGAACACTGGAGTGATTTACAATATTTTTTATTGTTGCAAACATAAGTAATTTTGATGTAAAATACCTCAAATTAACCTGCAACATTTCAAGCGCAGGCAGGTTTAGAAGCAGGACCCAGCAGCCCTGCATGCCAATCCCTCTGCCTCCTTCTATATTTGTAGCTTACGTTTAAAACCCACATGGATCTGATTATAGATTTTGCAGAATGTTCTGCGTGTGGCAGCAAAATGATTTTTCTTTTAACTCTTGGTGTCTCTCAACCCCGAGAGAAGAAAATTCAGCCATAATATGGAAGAGAATTGAGAATTAATTAAATCCCCCAACATTAACAGTGTTGCAGTTGGAAACCCATCAACACCTTGTAATCAGCCAACCCACAGAAATGTACTTCAAAGAAAAAACAAGCTACATCAGTCAGAAATAGACTCCCACCTTCTGTTTCAACTCCTACCAGAAGCAGCAGAACGTGGAGCCAGTGGAGCTGTGCTGAAGTGCACAGAAAGTTAGGGAGAGGGAGGAACCAGAAAGTCTAAAATTAATACTGGAACAAGTCACCGGCAGGTCCTGAACTTGGAACTATTTTCAGATTGAATATGTGTTCTCTAACTCAACCACACTTCTGAGTTAACAGAGCACATTTTTTTGTCATGGAAAGAGCTCTCAGGTGTTGCTTCTACCCACCTGTAATATCGTCAGCATCTGAAAATGAAAGATATTTTTGGGTTTGCACAAAGACCCTGGCTGGTAGGATTAGACCTGGCCAGAAACAAAGCCCAGAAATAATGTTCTTCTTGGAAAACAGGTGAACAAATCCATCCTGTTTTGCTTTCCAGTTGTTTCCCTGGTTTCAAAGATCTAGAGACTAAAATGGGATATGGAAAACAAAAGTCCTCCTGGATTACACTGCTCTGTGCTTGTTTGGACAAAGGAAAGCCACAAATGTGACTGACATCAGTAGCTGCCAGGATCTGTCAGTGCCTCCTGCTTGATCCCTCACTTGCTTTCTTGTAGTGATGGTGGGATGAGGCAATGACAGGTTGCAGAAGGTCTTGTCAAGTTCCTGAAGACCTGTATTTTCTCTGGATATTGTGCCCCTACTCAGATACATTTGGCCTCACAGCCTATGGCTTTGGCAGTAGGGAAAACAGTAAAGGATTCATGATCACATTTCTTTGCAGCTAAACCTGAACCTCAGCTACACCTTTAACCTCAGTCACATTTGAACCTCAGACACTCCTTGAACCTCAGTCACAAGTGCCTGTAGATTATTTTATACTTACTGGGGTTCTCATCCCATTTCACTGTTACTTGCAGAAAACAATAAAAGTTGATTGTCCCAAACTGCCTCGTTCCATGACATTATATAAACTTTTCATGGAAGAGTTGACCTTTGAGGCAGCTAAAATGACAAGAGTTAAAACTTTACCAATCCAACCCATTTTCTTTGTTCCTTTTGCCTGCCATGAGATAAGTTTGGGCATTTCAGATTTTTGATATCCAGCAGAAAGATAGGAAAACACTGAGTTTGTGTCTCTTTCCCTGACTGCTTTCCTCCCCGGTGCAGCTCTGACGGCGGCGGCGGGGCGCGGGAAGCTGGAGGTGTGCAGGCTGCTCCTGGAGCAGGGCGCCGCCGTGGCACAGCCCAACCGCCGCGGGGTGGTCCCGCTCTTCAGCGCCGTCAGACAGGGCCACTGGCAGGTCAGTGGGGTCCTGGGCTGGCCACAGGTGGTGGGTCAGGCCATCCCTTCCGTCTTGCTGGAGTAGGTGTGGAGAAGACAAGCCCCAGCTGTTTTGGGAAGTGGTCAGAGCAAAAAGAAGCGATACTGGTGCTTCTGTCACCCCAAGCTCTGGCTGGTTACAGACAGCTTTGCTTAAGTCCTGTGTTATCATGGAATCATGGAATGGTTTGGGTTGGAAGAGATCTTAAGAGACTATCTAATTCCATCCCCCTGCCACTATCCCGGGTTTCTCCAAGCCCCATCCAGCCTGGCCTTCAACAGTTTCAGAGATGGGGCAGCCACAGCCTCTCTGGTTATCTCATCATTTGAGAAGCAAACAAGATGCTTGTCACAAAAACGTTTTTCCTGTCCTTATACCTCCCTTCCTTTTCATAATCCTTAATCATCCATTCAGCAATCCCAGAGGCCACCATGCCTGGAGGGGTGGGAGTTGTTTAGAACGTGGGGTCTGCTCTGCTCTGCCTGTGTCTCCACGTGTAACCCATGTCCTGGCTTTGCTGCAGATCGTGGATCTCCTGCTCACACACGGTGCTGACGTGAACATGGCAGACAAGCAGGGCCGGACACCGCTGATGATGGCTGCATCCGAGGGACACCTGGGCACTGTGGAGTTTCTGCTTGCACAAGGTTAGAGCACGTGTTGGGAGGTGTTGGGGGCCAGCTGTGGTACATCCCACCACACCAGGAGTTTGTGATATCAGGGTGTGGGTTGTCATCCCACAGCTGGGAGAGCACCGTGTCCAGCTCGTTAGAGAACAAGGCTGGAATAGTCAGAGCCTTAATCTTGGCTGTTTTGTTGTCTTCTTGGCGCTCTCAGACTCAAAAGCACCCATCTGAGTTAGCAGATAACATAATCACAGGTGCTTTGAGCAGTGGGTTAAGAATGTGCCCTTGAACTGTACTAAAAACTTTCCCCTTAGACAAAAATGAACACAGGATGTGATTGAACTGTTGGCATCACTGCAGAAGGGCAGCAAGGCAAGAGCTGGGGACACGTGGTGACACTTCCATTTTTAGCTCTCGTATTCTTGCCCGCATTTTTGACACCAGCACCAGCAGGAGGGTAAGGCCCCAGCACATGCAAGGATTTGGTGAACTTGCTAAAAATAATTCAGAATTATTTTGAAGATAAGCCTCCTCTGCACCCACAGCTTCCCCTGTGCACCCTGTGCAACTTCCCCTGTGCAGTCCTTTCAGTGATGACTCTCCTTCACTGACAGTTACTCAGCCAGCAGGAACATGGGGCAGTTTTGCTCATTCCTGCTGTACCTGCTTGAGGTGAGTTGGAACAATTTGCTCCCTGTGAGAACACAATCAGTTCTTATTGCTGCACTTCCTTAGAGACTTCTTTGTCTTTTATTTTGGACAAATAGCCAATGTTATTTTGGTTGGGTACTTGGTTGGGGTTTGTTTGTTTTGTTTTGTTTTGGTTTTTTTTGTTTTTTTTTTTATTTGTTGGTTTGGTTTTGGTTTTTTTTTAGAAATAGCATTTAATTGTTGTTATTTGATATTTTTATTCCAGGAAAGATCCCTCTTTGGGGAGGGATCTTTCCTTCATCTTATAACTGCCTGTATCTGACCTCTTAGCCAAAAATTGAGACACTTGAATATTTTATGTGATAGTTAAGAACATTTTTTTCAATGCAAAATTGAGAAGAACAAATTTCTCATTGCCCATTGTCCTGAGCCACAGCCAGTGGGATCCTTGCTGCTCCGTGCTGTAACCTGCACAGGAATGTGACAAGGATCAGTTTGAGCTTCTTAGGAATGAATTAAATAAATTCCTTTCTGATCTTTTGTCATTTTAAAATCTCAAATAAGTACCTTCCATCTTTGAGATGAAATGTGGCCCCTTTTTCAGCTTGACTAATAAATCTGTGTTAGAAGGCTTAAAATAAGGGTGGGGTTTTTTTTCCAAACTTGAGAACTGTGCATGCTGCTTGAGACTAACTCATTCAGAGGAGGTTGAAAATACCAGATAATCTGATGTGGGCTGTGGGATCACCAGAAAATGCACGTAATGTTTCTCTGTCTCTTTGGATACTGAGATCAAAAAAGTCAAAAATATGGAAGTTTTTACTTTAAAAGGTCCATTCTTCTAAATAGCTTAATAAACTCCACTGCATACACTGGTCCTGAAAAGTTAACTCAGGCCTGGGCAGAGTGCAGTGATATATGGTGCACTTAATTAAAATGGCTTTGACAATCCTGCTCAATGTTTCATTAAAATCAAAGTGTGTGAAAGTCGTAAGCATTAGTTAGCATGTTGCAAAGCTAATCTCACATGACTGTACTTGGTTTAACACAGTCAGTGTTTGTAAACACATTTTATTAGCAAAGTTGCAGTCATCAATCAATTTGAAACCCAGAATTTTGGAGTTACCTGTGGCTTAACACCCTGAAATAATGGGTGTGTGAACAGAGAATTAAACTTCCCTCATAGCAGCTCTGCCAAAGCTGATATTTATACAGACCTGTGCAACACAAAATAATTTCTCACGCACGTTCCATTTGGCAGGAGCTTGATTCTGAATCTTACTTTCCTGCAAAAATCAATCCCTTGATGGTTTTCTACCTGAGCATCATCCCTTGGGGGTCACCCTGCCTGAGCACTGCAGCTTTGGGTGCATCCTCTGTTCAGAACACATCCCACATCCTGGCCACTGCTGCAGCTTTTTGATGCTCCAACTGTCAATCTTCTTTTTTGACTTGAGCTGGCTCATTGTGCCTTCTGGATAATTAAATCACCAGACTAGATGGAAGCAAGAAATTTTTTATGATTAGAGTGGTAAGGCCCTGGCACAGATTGCCCAGAGAAGCTGTGACTGTCACATCCCTGGAAATGTCCAAGGCCAGGCTGGATGGGGCTTGGAGGCACCTGGTGTAGTGGAAGGTGTCCCTGCCCATGGCAGGGGATGGGACAGGATGGTCTTTAAAGTCTATTTCAACCCAAACCATTCCATAAGAAACTCTTGATGTCAATTTTTTTAGGGAAGGAGCAGCCCAGCCCTTCCCAGAAGCAAATTGGGTTTACCCAGCTGAAATCCTTCCCTCTGCAAGATGGATCAATCCCATGTGATCCCCTTAATCCACCTGCCCTCAAAACCTTCTGTTTGTTTCCTGTCTGACTGCTTCAGTGCTAAATAGGTCAGAGAGGCCTGAAGGATGAAGGATGCCTTTGGAGTCAAGCTCTGGGAGCCAGAGCTGCCTCTGGAGCTGTTTCCATGCAGGTTCTGCCCAGCCTGCCCTCAAGCAGCCTCTTGGCATTACTGTTCAGCTGGCAGTGCTGCAGGGGTACCCTGGAGTCTGTCCCTGTCACCCTGTGTTAGGGAGTGTCTCTTCCACTGGATGGGAAAGGAGTGGGAAGGTTGAGGGATGACAGCTTGCCAGGCTTCCCTCTTACTGCAGGAACTTTCTCACCTGCTCCAGAAGTGTCAGAGAGAAAACACAAGAGAAGACTTTGATGCTTCAAATGCAACTAGCTGGTTCAAGTAAGCAGGAATGAAATGAGGCTTCATGCTGGGCAAAATTTGGGCTTGGGTCAGCTCAGGATCATCTGGATGGGGCTTTCCCACAGCTTCAGAATGGTTCCTGGGTGCAGTGTGGGCAACAGGAGGAAAGATTGGCAATCTGTTGAGGTGCTGGAGGTGTCCAAAGAAGAAAACAGAGCTGGGGAAGGGTCTGGAGCACTGTAAGTGGCTGAGGGAGCTGGAAGCAGCTCAGCCTGGAGCAAAGGAGGCTCGGGGGGACCTTCTGGCTCTGCACAACTCCCTGATAGGAGAGGGCAGCCAGGTAGAGGTCAGGCTCTGCTCCCAGGGAGCAAAGAACTAGAGGAAACAGCCTCAAGCTGTGCCAGGGGAGAATTAGGGGAGGGAAGATTTCTTCACTCAAAGGGTTGTTCAGCCCTGGCACAGGCTGCTGAGGGCAGTTGTGGAGTCCCCATCCCTGAAGGGATTTAAAGGATTTAAAGATGTGCCCCTTGGAGACGTGGTTAGTGGAGGGCTTGGCAGTGCTGGGGGAACCACTGGATTCAGTGATATTACAGATCTTTTCCAACCATTGGATTCAGTGATATTACAGATCTTTTCCAACCATTGGATTCAGTGATATTACAGATCTTTTCCAACCTAGATGAGCCTGTATTGTCATCCCTGAGCCTGTACCTTGCAGCCTGTGTCCCACCTTGGCATTCCTGATTGCCCTAGGTGCTGTTTGCCTCCTCCCTCACTGACACTCCATGCTGTGTGGAGAACCCTGGCCAGAGGTTTCTGAACACACCTGGAGCAAACATTCCTGTGCTCTACTCCTCCACAAATAGCTTGTGCCAGCAGGGAGACCTCTTAGTCTGCTCTCAGCTGGGCAACCTGTGCAGACCAGGGATGTGTCAGCTGGGATGAACAGGAACATTTAGGAAATTCATATCACTCCCACATTGGCTGAACATTCTAGAAGCAGGGAATCTCATACTGGGAGGTTTAGAGTTTGCCTCCAGGAGAAAAGCACTGCAGCAGCAATTCATCCCAGCTGCTGGCAGGAGCATCCTGCAGGTAGCTGCAGATCCTTGGAGGAGCAGAGCTGATACAGATCATCTCCAGAGCCAGAACCATGGCTGTGCCATGGCAACAGGAGTTGTCTTCATGCCATGAAGAGGAGTGTTCACTTAAAGCTGCTGTTCAGCTCTCATATCCGTGTCCATATGCCGTGTAGAGCAATACTGACCCGTTGGTATGGCAGCACCATTTTCCTCATCCAAGAAAATGTCAAGTCCCCCTCTCCTTGGCTTGTAGTTGGCAGTAGTGTATCCCACAACGTTGTATTTATATTGGGTAAAGTTCAGGGAGAAATACTGCTGGAAATTGTGTGCTTTTGGGTAAAGGGGAGGGGAGAGAAGAAGGGAAAATATGTGCTTTTTTAGAAGAACTGAGCTGAATTGACTTCATTCCCCATGGCGACCTGCTGAAACAGCAAAATGGTCTTCATCTCTGACTCACACAGGCTGGAATGGGGTTAGATTAAGTTTAAAAAAAACCCCAAAACAGTTAAAAAGATGATGTCTCCGATGAGGAAAGTCAGATCCACCGTGCTGCTCAGATGTTTGCCAGGAAAGCCCGCAGAGGTAGGCGTGAAAGTGTTTGCAGCTTGGTGTGAATCAACTCATTTGCCACAGTTCCCATCAGTGTATTTGAAGTTGCCACAGAGGGTGGGATCTGTGGTGGGAGAAACGTTAATAAAGGAATTAATAATTATGTACAGAGCTCTCTGAAAACAAGCTGTCATTGCTGAGCAGAGCGTTTGTGGTAAACAGCGCTAAACAACGGAGAGCTCTGAAGTGAACTGCTGCTTGTTCTTTCAGGTGCCTCCATTTCTCTGATGGACAAAGAGGGTTTGACAGCCCTCAGCTGGGCCTGCCTCAAGGGCCACCTGCCCGTGGTACGTTCCCTGGTGGAGAATGGAGCTGCCACGGACCATGCGGACAAGAACGGCCGCACGCCGCTGGACCTGGCCGCCTTCTACGGCGATGCTGAGGTGGTGAGTGGCCTGTGGTCCCCCCACAGAAAATGGGTGTAAAAAGCATAAAATCCTACAGTTCAGCGTGGTGTAGCAATAAACACATTGGAGGCCCTCCACGTGGGAAGGTGCTTCCATAGAAGCTGGTCAGAGAATCTCAGAATAGTTTGAGTTGGAAGGGAGCTTAGGGATCATCTCGTTCCACCCTGTGCCATGGGCAGGGACACCTTTCCAGGTTGCTCCAAGCCCTGTCCAACCTGGCCTTGAGCACTTCAAGGGATGTGACAGGCAAAACTTCTCTGGGCACCCTGTGCCAGGGCCTCACCACCACTACAGGGAAGGATTTCTTCCTAATATCCAGTCAAAACCTACTTTTTTTTTGACTTAAAACCATTCCCCCTTGTTCTGTCATGCCAGGCCCTTGTCCAAGGTCCCTCTCCAAGCTTTTTAGAGCCCCTTTAGGCCCTGGAAGGGGCTCTAAGGTATTCCTGGAGCCTTTCCTTTTCCAGGCTGAGCAATCCCAATTCTCCCAGCCTCATGCTCTAGCCTTTGGAGCATCTCCGTGGCCTTCCCTGGACTTGCTCCAACAGGTTGATGTCCTTCCTGTGCTGTATCCCAGAGCTGGATACAGCCCTGCAGGCTCACCAGAGACCAGAACAGAGCAGAGGGACAGAATTCCCTCCCTCAACCTGCTGCCCACAGCGTACCCTCAGACCCCATGGAGTTGCTTTTAGCCCAGGCAGTGGAGAGCAAACTTCTGCTGATCCTACATGGCCAGCAGTGTGTGGGGGTCTCACCCAGGAACAGAACTGACCGTTGGGCTTCTCCTTGCAGGTTCAGTTTCTGGTGGACCATGGGGCCATGATCGAGCACGTTGACTACAGCGGGATGCGGCCCCTCGACAGAGCAGTGGGCTGCCGCAACACCTCGGTTGTCGTCACCCTCCTGAAGAAAGGGGCAAAGATAGGTAGGAACAGGGGGACACTGCCATTGTCTCTGTGCTCAGGCAGGACTCAAGCAGTGGGGCCAGCATCCTAAAAAAAACAAGTATAAGCCAGAGGCAGCCTCGGCCCCAGCCTCTGCTTCACACTCCGAAAGCAGATGGCGAGTCAGAGCTACTTGGTTCTCTTTAGTAAAATGGGGAGTTTAATTTTTTTTCCTGTCACATTACTTAGTAAAAATTAATCAATAAGCAACTGTTTCTTTGGCAAGGTCTTTCCTCTGGTAATGCTTTTTCTGTCTTTACTAGTCTGAGTTGCCAAGTGTACTCTGTCCGTGCCTTGCTGTGAGCTGCTGCGTTCACTTGCTCTGTGTATGCTTCCAGACCTCAGTGTACCTGCACTGCGCCACACAGCTGCTCACGTTATGTTTTCCTGTGAAAGGGGATTTTGCTGGTGCATTGGCTTCCTCGCTGCCTGCCTCTCACAGCTGCTTTTTTCCTTTCTTTTTTTTTTTTTCACCTTCATCCATTTTTTCCCCCCTCTCTCCTACAACTTCTTGTTTTCTCCTTTCTTTGAAGGTTGTCAGACGTTACCGAGTCGCCCACGAGGTATATCTCATTGCTGTCAGCATCAGCTTCGATCTGATAGCTTTGTCAGCCTTGCTTTCTCCTGTTTGATTTAGCCTGCATGCGTCCCCAACACCTCTAATCTTTTAATTTACCTCACCTTCAAATAATTTTTTTAATGACTGTTGCAGAGAATAACTTGAACTCAAAAACTAACCTCCTTCCCCCAAAATGTACTGAATCTACTTATAGAATATTGTTGACTTATTCTTCACCCACACTAATGAGCTGTCCTCAAATTTTTGCCACCCCTTCCCTCCCAGTATTAGTCCTTGAGATTCGAGCTGGCTCTGCAGGGTGGCCCCTCTGCAGCCCAGTGACGCCTTTGGCACCACCAGCACTTATGTACAACTTTTCCTTTGTCATTTTTTCTGCCTTAATGGATTTTCTGATCTAGTCTTTCACATCTTGTGAAGCTGGAATTCACAGTCCACTTAACCACAAACCACCTATCAACAGTCAAACTGCAGATTCCCTAGTACACTTCCATAGATTTGAGTTTAGAAATGCTTTTATGTAACCACTCTGATTTTTCCTTTAAATACAGTTTGATTCCCCCATCCCAGCCTGTTCCACATTCAGCACTGCCCTCTTGTGGAAACGGCTCCATCCTTTCCCAGACCATTGGGATTAGCCTTAATGACTGCAAAGGAAAACCATTGCAATGAGGATGACATTAGTTTAGGCATCAGAGGAATTGTCAGCTCAATCCTTTGGAGCACTCTGCCCTTTGACCCTGCCAAGTTGTTCTCTCCAGCAGAAATTCCCACCCCAGGGTATTTTTTTCCACCCAGCTTCCTACCACCCTTGCATTGTATGAGTTCTTTACCCATCATGCATCCTGTACACTACAGGTCCAGCAACTTGGGCAATGGCAACCTCCAAACCAGACATCATGATCATCCTGTTGAGCAAGCTGATGGAGGAGGGAGACATGTTTTATAAGGTGAGAAGGGTGGGTTTGGAACATGGGACAGGTGCAACTTGCAGCATCACTTGATGTGGGGTTTTGGCCATGTTAGGTCAGTGGTTGATCCTCCCCTGCCAAAATGGTTCTGTGATTTTAGTGCTGCTGTCTTAACCCATGGCAAGTAAAAGCTCCCACTCACAGCCTCTTTGTGTTCTAAACTGTTTGGTTTTGGTTAGTGGGATTGGAGAAGAGAGGATTGCTTGCCCAAATCTGTAAGGAAGCTGAAGCAAAGCCAATTTGTTCTGGATTTGAGCCAGAACTTCATTTCCTCTTTGCAAACAGCAGGACCTGAGTTTTTGTTGGGAGTGCTGCTGCCATTGCATCAGGTCTGGCAGTCTTGTCGTTACCTAGTGGGCTCACTGTTGGGGATCAAGGCAACGGGCTAGAATATCCCAGAAAAACTGGAATAAACTTGCAATGAAAAGAGATTGTCAGGATACAGCTGGCTTTGTCATGTCCTTTAGCCCATGGGAGACATTCCACTGTTGCTGTTAGGGAGTCTTTTTTTTTTTGCTCTGTGTTTGTTTTAAGCTGATCTTTAAAACCTGGGGATTTGCACACACATAGAAAATGTGCAAGTACAACAATGATTCACTGTGAGGCTCTAAGGGTGAAGCAGAAAATACGCAAAGCTGGCATTGTAATAGGAGTTATCTGCCAGAGATACATGATACAGCTGAGAAACCTGAGTCTACAGGTTTTGAAAACTCACTATTTGTAGCTGCAAAATTTATGTCTGGGTCATGAGGAACTGTGTGTGTCCTTGATCCCATCCTGCCCTCTTTCTCTCACCCTGCCTGTCGGCTGCCCCCCTTCAGGGTGCACATCGTCCCATCCAAAAATTAGTTGCCCAAAATAGCAGAGATGAGTCACCTCTGAAGGTGACTGTTGCATACCAATAATTAAAAATGAAACCCAGTTAACAGACTTAGATGTAGAGTTCTAAACATCTGAAGTCCAGGGAGGTGAATCTCACCCTGTTTGTCCAAGTTCAGAGCCACAGCAGTGCCTTGACATTTATCTTTGCTGTTGCAGAGGCTTCTCTGAGCCCCAGAGCTGCACCAAAGTCCCACAGTTTGTGTTTCAGCCCTCCTGGATGTGTATTAAGCTTTGGGTGGAGGGTGTTTTCCAGGAATGGGTAACTGATCACCCAGCTCAAAAGACCATCCAGCCAAGAACCAGATGGAGTTGTATCGAGTTAACACCATTTCTCCACATTTCCTGCTGTAGTGTGACAGCTCTGTATGAAGTGGGAGATCTCAACTTGTGCAAGGCATCTGCCTTTCCAGCTCAGGTGTTTTCTTGATCAAATGTTCTGCCCTCCCTTTCTAGGAAAGAGCCAAGTAGTGAAGTTATGCTTCCTTAGCCACTTAAAACATTGGTGGGGTTAGTGAGTGAATTCTCTGCAGGGAAGTAAACTCAACCCCAAGGATGAGTTTTGACATGTTTTCTTTTTAATAGAAAGGTAAAGTGAAAGAAGCTGCCCAGCGCTACCAGTATGCTCTGAAAAAATTCCCCAGAGAAGGTTTTGGAGAAGACCTGAAAACCTTTCGTGAGCTGAAGGTGTCACTGCTTCTCAACCTCTCCCGGTGTCGAAGGAAAATGAATGTAAGTGTCCCCTCTTTTCATGGCCTTAAGCAAAACCCAACAGCTTTGTACCTCTGCAGAGACATGTCCACTCCTAATTGTGCTTTGGCCTCTCACATCTCTCTCTATAACCTGGTTGTCCTTCACAGAGCACTGACATTTTATAAGTCCAAAGCAGTAGTGATTTAGTATGCATTTCAGATGATTAAAAATTCATTGCTATGTTTATAGCTCTTTGAATTTTTTATTACTCCCTTTTGATGATGATGTTCACATCGTCACATGGGGGTGGAGGCATTTTCCAGATTTCTGGGGCAGCAGTGAGGAGGAGCCAGGAGATGTGCTCCTTTGAATACTAATTAATTTCAAATGAAGGAGCTTATGCTTAGGGGGTTAGCACTTCCCCAGGGCAGTGACTCATCCAGAAACACCTCCACAAGACTCCCTCTCATCCCAGAACTTCAGATCCCTGTCACTCTCCCCACTGCAATCTGGCAGCATGCAGCAACCAGCTTGTGCAGATGCCTGTTCTGCCAGCCTTCCCTGGCTTGGAGTGCAGGGGCTTTTATCTCCACAAATTAGAGTCCCCAAAAACTCAAAAAGCAACATCGCTGAGGTCATGAGCCAGCAAAGGTTACACTGGAGGGGAAGGAGCTTTTGAGACAACTTCATTTCTTTTTCTGTGAGGAAGAAAGATGGAAAACAAGGGGATTTAAATCTTAATGCTGGTGAAGCACAGTTTGGAGAAAAAGTGTGAACCTTCTCTTTAAACCAGCCTATCCACAGCTAATCAACTCCAGCTCTTGTCCTATTCTTTAAGGTCAAGATTTTTGGCTTACCATTAACTGGGGAATGCCAGGTTTTGTGATAGAAAATTTCAGAGGGTTGTAATTGATCCTGCAGTTTTTGCACCCGTAGATGAGACCATAAAGGTCTCTGTCTCATGACTACATGCCCAGTTTAGTTTGCTGGACAGTAACTCCTCAGTAACTGCTACTGCAGGTACAAATAGAAGTATAAGGTTCCCCAGGCAGGGCATGCCCATTGCAAGAGCTGGCTTCACAAGTGTTTGAAGAAATCAGGAGCAGCACTGTTCAGTCCTTTCTGCCAGAGCTGCTCAGGTCATAGCCCAGTGCAGCAATCCAAAGCAGTGTTTGGCTGTGAAATGGAATCCTCCCCACTGGGAGGAGTTCTCCTTCACAAGTGCTGAGCTTCCCCTGAGCTTAGCAGGACATGAAGCATTCAGGACAAGGCAAGGGAGGGTGGTGACAGGGTCTGAACCAGAGCTGATAATCTGGTCTCATGGCACCCAGAGCAGTCCCATCCCACACTGTCACCCTCTCCCTGCTCCTAAACTGTCCTCCCAGGTGAGCTGTCATGGAGAAGTGAGGAACAGTAGGATTGATAGGAAACCTTTGCCAGGCAAGTCCTGTTAGCAGTTAATGCAGCCCTGTCCTTCACAGGCAATTTTCTTCAGCCCCTTGAAGAATGTCAGTGTGTTCAGGGAAGCAGAAGGGCATGAGAAAGGTTTCCTATTGCTGTCAACTATGGAAAAAAACTGTTCCTGAGGTAACATTCCAGCCTCTGCAAGACCAGATGTTTCCTCAGGGCTGTAGGTTGTTGGAGAAGGATTTACATGCACATGTTGGGGACATAGTGAGGCTTGCTGGCCTCTGTGGGTGGTGACAGCATCTTGCATTAACCACACCTGAGTCTTTGGAAATGCCATCACAGCTCCCTGTTTGTAAATGATGTTGAATCCATGTGAAATATTCCAAGACCATCAAAGTTTTCCATGCAATATGAAAAAAAAAAAAAAAAAAGGAAGTCCCTACTAAGTTTATTTTATTCCCATGATGTATGTATTTTTATTTCTGAATGTATTCAGTTACTTAGCTGCTCATCTGTTCAAATGACAGGATTTTGGAATGGCGGAGGAATTTGCCACTAAAGCACTGGAGCTGAAACCGAAATCTTACGAAGCTTACTATGCAAGAGCAAGGGCCAAACGCAGCAGCAGGTGAGGAGGGGCAGAGAGAAGGGTGTGAGGGGCCAGTCTCTGCAAGCCTGTCACGTCAAGTGTGACGTGCAAAGCCAGGCAGTGCCCCACCATGGGAAGAAATGGCCAAGGAATGTTCAGTAGTGAGATGACAAACTTCCTGAATTCCAAAGTAATGCCCTCCCTCATTTGGTGATTTCTGAGTGCAAATGTTTTGAGAGGTTTGTCTCAGTGGAACTTTGTCTGGACATCTTACAACACTGGAGACCTGTGCACTGAAGTGGGATGTTCTTTTTCAAAGTACACTTTTGTTTGACCACAACTTGGACTGAAAGCAGAATATGACTCATGGCCTGTGTTGTGCAAGAGGGAAGACTCATTCATCACAGTGGTCTCTTCTAGCCTTAAAATCTGTGCATCTCTGTCCTGCAGCCCTTTCAGCCCTTTCTGCTGACCAGCTGGGCAGTGGCTGCAGGCAGGCACTGGCCAGGGAGCCTCCAACCAGAACTTGTGCCCAGGACACTGCAACCAGCTCCTGAAGAGCTGCAGTGCAGAGATCTCCCTTGTTCACCTACCTCCCTGAAGGCTAAAAGATGTGAGATTAGATCCATTTGTTGTTCCTAATGAGCAGCAAGGCTGCTTGGGAGTCCTGTTCTCAAGGACTGAGTACCCTGCCATTGCATCTCTGTTTAATTGGCAGCCAGAATGTCACATGGCAGTGCAGGTATGTGAGCCCCTCTGTGCAAACATCCCAGCTCAGCAGACACCACCACTGTGTGACATTCCATGCTGAGGGAAAGTGTGGAACTGGGCCCCTGGCCTAGCTGGTGCAGGTCCATCAGGTCCTGATGTGGGAGATAAAGCTGTAACCTTCTCTTCCACAGAGGAGCCCTGCAAGCTGAGCTGTACATCTCATGCCTTTCCTTTAATAGTTTCTTCTCCTTTGTTCCCAAAACATTATGAGGAACCTGAAGATCCATGTTCCTCTCCAGATGATACCAGCTTCCCACGTACCATGTCCTTTTCTCCCCAGGTCACCACTTTGGCTTTGCTTCTCCCTGTCCCAGTCTGTGCCCAGCAGCACCCCTGGGGTCACACAGCTGGTAGAAGAGGAGGCCTTTCCTTATTCCCCTGATCTTTGATGGCTTGTACAAAAGATTAGGCTGGTGTTGGAAGGTGCTGGGGGAGGATCACAGATGGGGAGCTTCTCCCCCACCTGAGTGGGTTTCCCAGATCACAGTCGTGTTCAAACAGATAGTTTTGCTCCAGAGTGAACAGTGTCCTGAACAGTGAAGAGTGTATATGACAACCCCCTTCCCAAACCCCCACCTCCCTCTTACATCTCCTAGGCTGCCCTTCCCCTCACAAAGGCTTCCCTGAGCTCACAGCCTCTGGCACATTGCTTGATTGCTTCATTCCAAAGATGTTAGCCAAATCCACTGCAAAATTGGAGAGACAAGCCTTGCCCAGAGCGCTGACCTGTAGGAGCCCCTGAGCTCTGGAGCCAGGCCTGACGCTGTGTGGTCTTGGCATCAGGCAGAAGTTAAATTTTCACTGGCGTAAGTGGTTGTAGCTCTGTCAGAGCTTGTTTACAGCAGTGGTGAGCTGGGCTTACAGTGATCAATGTGTTGGTGTCTCCTTTGCTAAAACAGAGGTGAAGCTCATGGTGATGCTAGGGGGAGTAATTAATTAACCCCTAACGTAAGCTGCAGAGGCAGGCATGTTTGCTAGTCTGGGTTGTGCCATCTCAGGACTGTGTTCTCTTCTTCTCCAGAATTTTCCCTCTGTTTGGATAACATAAATCCAAGGGAGGCCCATAAGGCAGTGTGTCAGAGGTGCAGCAAGCAGTAGCAATCACACATCTCTCCCTCAGTAACATGCACAAGCCACTTTATTCCCCTGGAACCTCTGAAAACCTTTCAGCTCCATTCAAATCCAGAGTACTTTCAGTTCTCATTTCTGTTCCCTTGTCAAGCAGGCAGTTTTCAGCAGCCCTGGAGGACCTGAACGAGGCCATCAAGCTGTGTCCTAACAACCGTGAGATCCAGCGGCTGCTGATGCGGGTGGAGGAGGAGTGCAGGCAAGTGCAGCAGCAGCAGCAGCAGCAACAGCAGCAGCAGCAGCAGCAGCAGCAGCAGCCACCAGCGCCACTCCCAGCGGAGCCAGAACCCGAAGCCCAGCATGAAGAGCTGTATTCTGTGCAAGATATCTTTGAGGAGGAATACCTCGAGCAGGATGTAGAAAACGTTTCCATTGGCTTGCAGACAGAGTCCAGGCCAAACCAAGGGCTGCCCATCATCCAGAGCCCGCCCCCATCTCCAGCTCACAGGGATTCAGCTTATATTTCTGGATCACCTCTTGGCTCTCATCAGGTCTTTGATTTCAGGTCCAACAGCTCTGTGGGCTCACCGACCAGGCAGGGGTACCAGTCCACATCTCCTGCCCTGTCTCCGACGCACCAAAACTCGCATTACAGACCCAGTCCTCCACACACATCCCCAGCTCACCAGGGCTCCACTTACCGCTTCAGCCCCCCTCCCGTCGGAAGCCAAGGGAAGGAGTATCAGAGCCCACCGCCGTCTCCCCTTCGCAGAGGCCCCCAGTACCGTGCCAGTCCCCCTGCAGAGAGCATGAGCGTTTATAGGTCCCAGTCCGGCTCCCCGGTCCGTTACCAGCAGGAACCCAGTGCGGTCACACAGCTCCCCGGCAGACCCAAGTCTCCGCTCTCCAAGATGTCGCAGAGATCCTTCCAGATGCCCCAGCTCCCCGTGGCCGTGCCGCAGCCGGGGCTGAGGCTGCAGCCAGCCAAGGCGCAGATCGTGAGGAGCAATCAGCCCAGCTCTGCCGTCCATTCCAGTACTGTCATCCCAACTGGTGCGTACAGCCAGGTTGCCCACTCGATGGCCAGCAAGTACCAGTCATCATCAGGGGACATGGGGGTCAGCCAGAGCCGGCTGGTCTACCAGGGCTCCATCGGGGGCATCGTGGGTGACAGCAGGCCCGTGCAGCACGTGCAGGCGAGTCTCAGCGCCGGAGCCATCTGTCAGCACGGAGGGTTGGCCAAAGAAGACCTTCCACAGAGACCCTCCTCAGCATACAGAGGGGGGATGAGATACGGCCAGACACCTCAGATTGGGCGAAGCCAGTCCGCCTCCTATTACCCGGTGTGCCACTCGAAGCTTGACCTGGAGCGTTCTTCCCTCCCCGCCAACCAGCTGGGCTCTCCAGATGTGTCTCATCTCATAAGAAGGCCCATCTCAGTCAATCCCAGCGAAATCAAGCCTCACCCACCGACTCCAAGGCCTCTACTCCACTCTCAGAGCGTTGGCCTCCGCTTCTCCCCTTCCAGTAATAGCATCTCCTCCACCTCCAACCTGACTCCCAACTTTCGCCCCTCTGCTTCGATTCAGCAAATGGAGATTCCCCTCAAGCCAGCCTATGACAGATCGTGCGATGAGCTGTCTCCAGTCTCACCCACGCAGGGGGGCTACCCCAGTGAGCCGGCCCGTTCCAGGACCACGCCGTTCATGGGAATCATAGATAAAACTGCCCGGACTCAGCAGTACCCCCATCTCCATCAGCAGAACCGGACCTGGGCTGTGTCGTCAGTGGACACTGTCATTAGTCCTACATCTCCCGGCAATCTGCCCCAGCCGGAATCTTTTAGCCCACCCTCTTCCATCAGCAACATTGCCTTTTATAACAAAACCAACAATGCACAGAATGGCCATTTGCTAGAGGAAGACTATTACAGCCCCCATGGGATGCTGGCCAATGGGTCCCGGGGAGACCTCCTGGAGAGAGTCACCCAAGCCTCCTCGTACCCCGACGTCAAGGTGGCAAGGACGCTGCCCGTGGCGCAGGCCTACCAGGATAACCTGTACAGGCAGCTCTCCAGGGACTCCAGGCAAGGGCAGACGTCCCCAATCAAACCAAAGAGACCATTTGTGGAGTCTAATGTGTAAAAGACACTTGTTGGAGTGAGACCCTCATGTTTTCAGCACACACTTCCAAGCTTGATTTCCATGCATACTATTATAATTATTATTATTATTACTATTATTATTTTTATTTCTCTTTGATAGCTACATGATCAAGTTTCTCCGGTACTTTATGTGGTGGTCAGACAGCCATGCACGTGCTCCAGCCCTTGTGTTCCCCAGCTGACTGTGAAGCCAACATCAGCCAAGCCAGTATCGTTTGCCCAATTCCAGCAAAGTTCCAACCAGGATATCTTAGACCATGGTGTGGGTTGGTCCAGAGATATCCCTACGCACCAGGAGGTAACCAGCTCTTTTTCAAGAGACAATTGCCTTGGATTTAAATTGGTTTCTTTTGTCTCAATGATCTCTTACTCAACTCTGATGGGAATTCCTAGGGAATTCCACAGGAGCCTTTCCCAAGGCTGCATCCATGGGTCCCCGTGCCAGCCAGGTTGTTTGGCTCTTTGCCCCAAAGAGCAGAATTACCCTCGGTGATGTGATTTAACACCAATAGCTATGCACAGCACCCACAATACCCATCCTGATTCTGCTGGTTTGCAGCACTTTCCTTCCTTATTTACCTTGTCAGTGGCTGGAAGGGGTGGGGATCACACAGCACTTCGTTGCTTTCCAAGTACCTACCAGGTGCCCTCACACTGATTTCTTTGCTCTGGGGCATTGTACAAGCATTGAGGGATTAAGGTTGGCCCTTTATTATGTGTTTTAATCAGCCAAGGGAATTAGCCAAGAACCTCTTATGCATGAACTGAGATTGCACCAACTTCTTCACACTGTTGGCAGACTGCACCTCACCCACAGTGTTTGCACGGGACAAGTTAGTGTTGGGGACTTCATCTGGGGGGGGATTTATCACTTGCAAGGAAGAGCAAAAATCTGACTTTAGGAAATGGTATTCAAAGAGGAAAATTGCAGTTCTTGATTAATTTTTTTACATTTTTTTATGATGAGGATGTAGAACATGGCATGATGGTCCCAAAAGAGGAAGGGTCCTGCAGTCCCAGCCCTGCAGCATCTCTTCCCTCTGATTCTGTCCTGCCAGGGAGCAGGGGCTGTGGCAAGGGTGGTGCTCCTCTAAGATCCTCTGTTCCCAAAATCCTGGAAAAGAACACCGTGTTCCATATCTGTACATGGTAGAGGCCATGTGTTGCTTTTTGAGAAGCTGTAGTTAAGAGAGACCTATTTATAATTTATTTATGTTATCTGTTTCAGGACATTTTCCAGTTTGGGTTGGGTTTTTTTCTATTATTTTCAGTTTTGTAATCAAATGCAAGTCACATTGAGACAACACGAAAAGCAGGGGCCAGTTCCAAAATCCTTTTTATAGGATTTTCAATAATTTTTTTTCAATTATTTGCTGAAAATTTCTTTTGAGGTGGGGGCAAGAACTCCTTTACCGATTCCTTTATTCCTGGTGGGTTTGTAATCTGCCTTTTCTGTTCTGAGGGTGAAGGGTGGGATGACATGGGAGGGAGAGTGATAACGCTGTAGCTTGTTTTAAAGCAAACTAGTGCCTGTTGCCCAATGCCAAACCTCACTCATATCAACTCTTCAGAGCAATTCAGTGCTGAGCAGGGGAGAGATACCTCCAAAGGGCTACTGTGAATCGATTGCAAGACTTCTTGAACCAAATCACGGGCTCCAACCTCTGCTGGTGTGAGTGAGCATATCCCAGCGCCACATCACTGCAGCTGCACCCAATTCACACCAGCTCAGGACAGGGTCCAGAACTCTTTAAGCAAACCCTGGCTTTGATGGGGCTTTTTTTTTTCCCCCTGTGTGTGGCTCAGCACATCTTATTGCTGTTTCGTTGCCTAATTTGCTCAGAGCAAGCTGGGACATGCACACCTCAGGCTGGGGGAGGCTTGTGTCTCATAGACACATGGGAAGCATTTGGAAGAGGGGGTTCCTCTATGAGTTTTGGCTATTTTGGGGTTCTCTTTGGCCATTTGGTCTTTGTCAAAGCTAGCATTTGGATTGAGGCTGGTGTTTTCTTCCTTGAGGTGCAACCCAGTGCTGACTCTTTGCTTTATGCCAGGGCTCTGTAAAATGGGGAGCTGGCTGGGACCCCTTCAATGGGGCGGGTACCCCATGAGGACACCCAGCTTGGTTTCTCTCCTTGCAAATGGGATGTGATGCTTTTCTTTCATCCTCTCATTGTGAAAATAACATGCTCTGCATTGCAAGGAACAACCAATTTCTCCTCCACATCCCACATGCCCATAGCTGGGAGACGTGTCCTGGGTCTGGAGCAGCATCGGTCACTTTGCTTAGTGCCTCCCATCCTCCAGCTTCCTGCCTGAGTGAGTGGCTCCCTACCTTTAGTTGCTTTTTTTGAAAGAAAAAAGTAACCCAGTTCAGCCCTGCCCCTGTTTTGTCTGGCCAAGGGAGACACTGCAGCTGCAGGTGGCTCCTCTCCACTGCCACACCAACAGGGTGGTGCAGGAGCAGTGACAGGAGAACTGCCCATGCTTTGCTTTGGCCACTCACTGCCTTGTGCTCCCAGTCCTGTCCTTCAAAACATCCCCCCACGGCACTCCTGTGTGTAACTTTTCAGTTTCTGAAGATGTTTTAAGGGAAAAAGAAAAACAGCTCACGCTTTTAACACAACCACAAAGCTGAAGAAGGCTTGAAACACTGCAGCATGCAGGTTTTTTCACGATTCCACGTGTTGCATTTTCCACAGGATTCTTGCACTAATGGTTTTCCATCTGTTTTCTCTGTAAATGGGTGCACTTTACTGTTTGAATTTGTTACTATGATAAATACTGGATATTTAAGCGTGAGTAGTGTCTTCATTAGAAAAATAGCAAAACAGCTCATGTCTCTTAGTGTATTTTTCAAAAAAAAAGAAGAGAAAAGAAAAGAAACGAAGCAATGAATCATAACATTTATAGCACAAGAACTGACTCCTGTATATAAGCATCAACAGATTGAGTAATTTTTGAATACAAAATTATTTGCAATGGTTTTAAAGCACTTCCCTGGCAATTCTCTTAGGGAGAGTCAAGGCAGGATGGCTGCTGTGGTCACCAGGTGGGTAAGAAGCACATTTCTTTCTGGAAAAGCTGTTCTTGCTCAGTCCCCTGTGTCTTCAAAGTCATGATTTGGTCTTTGCATGAGGAGAAGCAGAGGTCATTCTGTGTTGTGCTGGCATGGCCCTGTTGTGCTTGGGGGAGCACAGAGTCAGATCTCACCCTGAGGACCCTTCATCCTCTCCTCTTAGGTCTAGGTCTGACAAGCCCAGGCCACACTGTGGGTTCACAGTTTCAGACACTGAGCTGTCCTGTATGTCTGTGCTACGTATTTAATTACTTTTTGAGTAATTAAGATGCAGAACAATGCTGCCAGTTGGTGCCTTCATGCCCTCCCAGCTGCAGTGGTGCCACTGGCAAGCCCCATCTTCGAGCAAGTAGGATTTGGGGTCCACCGAGTAAAGCAGGTTCTTGATGACATTGAAACCCCAGTTTCATTCTTGGGGTGCATGGGGAAGGCAAAAGTGATGCTGAAGATGACCCCTCTAGCCAACCTTCCCACCAGGTGTCTCTCATCCTCACCTGTGGCAGTTCTGAGACCCAGGTGTGCCACGCAGAGCTGGAATCTTCTCTCCCAGCATCAGGTGTCTGCCCCATCCCTCATTGGGGATTCATTGGCTCTCGCTTTTCTCCCAGGTCAGGAGGATTCTGTGGCCCCAGGGGAGGGGACACCCACATGGTGGGGGGCTCTGCAGGGTCCCCCCAGCCAGGCTGGGAGTGGCATCAGAGGGCTTAGGAAAAGGAGGGTTTTACAAAGACAGATCCTTTGAGATCCAAAGAGGGCACAGCTTGAGCTGCCTTCACTTTGTCACTGTTTGGGAGGACTGTGATGGTTCCAACAATCTGAGACGTGTGTCTGTCCATCTGTCTGTCTGCTGTGGCACCAGTGCCCAGCTGGGTCTGTCCAAGCACTGAACTTTCTGGTTATTTTTCTTTAACCTGGCTGTGAAGAAAAACCATGTGGCTGATGCGAACATGTGAGCGTGCGTATGCCAAACACCGGAGTCGTGCTGGGATTAGGTCTGGAACCAGGGTGGGTAGGAAACTGGGAGCAATTCAGTCTCCTTTACAAAGGTTGCTGTATATTCAGGGTTACCCAGGAGGAGTCGAGCTAAAACTGAAGTGCCAGCTCTGCCTTATCTAGAGAACCAAGCAAGCCAGCGTGCCTGCTCACCCTCCGCCTTCCTCGCCCGCGGGGGTCCGCAGTGAGCTGCCACGAGCTCCTTGGTGGTTGTACTTTGCTGTAGCCTTGGGAATTCAAGGTAACTCTTCTGCTGGGTTATCAGTGTTTACCCAAGAGCTTAGGGAAAGAGCTGCTGTACCTGCTGGGACCTCTGCAAATCAATGCCTTCGCCCCATGCCGGCTGCACTGCGCAGGCTGGTGGGGGGTGTGTTGGACACAAAGCACAATGGCTGAAAGTGAATCTGCGTTTTGGTTTTTTTTTTTTCAGTTTTGTGTGAATAATTTTTGCTGGATTTTCATTCAGTCAAACTCTTTTTTCTAATATAAACCACTAAGGGCTCAATTCTTTAGCAAGATGCGTTCGTGTCCAACTCTTGACTATACAGCTGGATCTCACCATAACTGGTACAGACCGACCCGAGAGGTCACAGCGAGTGCGGCCATCATGGGGAAGCCAACAGACACTCAACCCACCAACTTTATCCTTCCTCCTGCTCAGTTTCTAGTGTCATAGTACTGGGGAGTCAGCAGCCATGTCCCATCTGATGGGATCACACCCCGTGGTTGTGAAAACAGAGGGCTGCTTTGCCAAAAGACTTCGTCCCTTTGGGCGATGCTGCGCAGGGGCGGCTGTGGGGAGGCAAGTCACGGTTGGGATGGGTAGGTGGGAAAGCCTCATGCCCATAGAGCTGGGTCCTCACAGGTCAGCCAGCCACTGAGAGCAGCACCGTGTGCTACATAAAGTCCATTTTGCTGCTACACCGATAACCCAGAGACTCGTGTGGACTCTGCCAGTACTGCCGGGCTCATCCCTGTCCAGCCTTTTCTTTGCCATAGTGTTGCATTCAGCGTTGCATCTCCTGTCTGTCTTCACGTCCAAGAGGATCTGAGTTGGGTACAAACACGTCCACTACACCCGCCTTGTGCTTTGTACAACTCCCTGGTTGCCATCCTCTGAGACACTTGCTGGGAAGATCTTTAAGACACTTAAATTTTCCTTTAGCTTTTCTATAATTCTGATGTAAAGGACTTTCTCTCTGTACAGTATATTATCCAATGCATGTTCTGTTCTCTCTGATATATTGAACACCACACAGTTGTGATATTGTGCAGTGGGAAGAGCAGCCCCTGCCAACAGCAGAGGCCTTCGCCTCTCATCTCTAAGGAAAGAAGAAAACATATTTTTTCCTTTGCTGTATTTGCTTGAGCAGAGTTTTCTTGTCTGTACATGTGAGCTGTGAGATAGATGTGAAAAGTTCAAAAGAATGCATTTCCCCTCCCCAATGTATACAGATTGTAATCTGTACAATGAAAACTGTATGTATGAAAAAATGTACTTATTTATAAATGGTTAACACTTGGAAATGGTGTCTGGGCTGCTGTTTTTCCCACACTGGGGTCAGTGAAAGAGTGTTCTGATGCTTCTTGGTGTGGAAATGGTGGTGTGAGGGTTCAGTCTCAAAGTCACTGCATGGGGGTAGGGACAGGGACCCAGGAACCACCAGGAGCAGGAGGCGACAGAAGCAGCACTACTGCTGCCACCAGCAAAAGGCATATAATAATATAGTGGATGGTAATTACAACACCCAGTGCATGGCCAGACCCTGGAGATGTCCCCATGGGGTCCCTCACACAGCCACCACTGAGGCCTGCAGCGCTGGACAGGACAGTCCCACCCCTAATACCCACCCACCCTCCCCATCCCTTCAGGTGGTTCCTCTCCCACCTGCTCTCAGCATGAGGGAACTCGAGAGTACCCCAAAACTGTCATCTGGGGGCAGAGTTAGGAGAAGGACAGGGTTATCTGCAAACATTTATTAGATTGGGAGCATCCACTGAGCAAAGACATCATGCAGTGGGGAGAAAACACTTCAGACACGAAGCTGCTGAACCTGCACGGGCATAGGGTCACTCTGAACCCCCAGGGAGCCCTTTAGGGGAGCCTCCCCCACACGTGGAGGGTGAGGGGCTGCCAGTGAGTGGGACATCCCAGTGGTGGTAAAATCCCCTCTGCCCCTCAGCACTGGGAGCGGGCTGTAGGCTTTGGCCACCCCACAGTGCAGAAATCTCTGCTCCCACTCCATCCCCAGAGCAGGGAAGAGCCTTGGAGCCCCTCTCCTTTGTGCCCCTGCCCTGCCCACAGCCCTGCCCTTCCCACAGGGCTGGGATGGGTTTGGGGGTCACCAGGGGCTGGACAGAGCAGAGGATGCTTAAGGCCAAGCGAGGCTGAGTGCAGCAGGCAGCACTGCACTGAGCATGTCCTTCCCCAGCTGTCCTCGTCACCCTGGGCAGGGCAGATACAAACCAGCAGGGACAGGGTGCACAGGAACGTTTCAGACATCACAAGGAGCCCAGGAGCTGGAGACCAGGAGCTGGGGGTGTCACTGGCTGCCACCACCAGGGCTCTCTCCCTCTGTCAGGGTCTTGAAGTCCATGGACAGGGCCAGCTCCTCTGCCAGTGGTGGACGCTTCCACTCCTCCCGTGTCAGCACGTAGCCCACCACCAGCCCAAAGGCCACCAGCAGCACCCCCAGAGTGTTGGCCAGGATGCCCTCAGGCACAAAGTGGC
This sequence comes from Cettia cetti, assembly GCA_013401135.1. Classification (NCBI taxonomy): domain Eukaryota; kingdom Metazoa; phylum Chordata; class Aves; order Passeriformes; family Sylviidae; genus Cettia; species Cettia cetti. Next base: position 200,138 of record VZUI01053830.1, read on the forward strand.
TGTAGGAATCACTGCAGGGATGGAAAGGGATGCTCAAGCCTTAAGGGATGGGATCCTCTCCTCATCCTTATCCTTCTGACACACACTGTGGGAAAGGTCCTTTTCCCCAAATCAGAGCCAAGAGAGGAGTGTTGGTGTTTTGCCCACTCCGGGGAGAGACACTCGGTGACAGCAGATGAAACTGGTGGCACAGTCCTGTACTGGGGCTATAGGCAGCCCAGTGCCCTCCCTGCTAGAGGGAAGTGGCTCCTGGGGTGCCCCATAGCCCTGTCCCCACAGTGCTGGGGCTGGAGGTGACCCCAGTGTGCAGCTGGGTCATCTGTGTGTCCTCCAGCTGCAAGAGCAGAGGCCACAGGGACGTGAGTGTCCTGAGTGACTCTGCAAACACCTGGATGCAGGGAAGTGGCAATGGGCATTTCCTCCACATTCCCAAAGAAAGCTGCTGCAGGATCCAGCATCATCTGGTAAGTGACTCAGCAGCAGCAGAAATAAAGGCCTCGAGGGGAGATTTAAGAGCCACAGATTGAGCAGGGACTGGAGCATCCCTCTGCTGGAGGTCTGGGGGGCCACCCCCTCAGCCCAGCTCAGTCACCCACCTGATTTTGAAGAGGAGCATCTCAGTAATGCCCAACAAGCAGGAGGTGATGGAGAGGATGAAGAGGGTGATGCCAAAGAAGACGTGCTGGGGCTTGTAGCACCCTCTCAGCGAGAAGGAGGCACCAGGGAACAGAAAGAAACCACAGCCCAGGAGCCACTGTGGGGACACAGAAATGTCACAGGCACTGCAAAGTCCCTCCCAGGGGGGTCAACAGCTTCCCACCTCTTACCTGCAGGAGGTAGAGCACGAAGGTGGCCATCCCACACCAGGAGTGCAGGCTGTACATGTCAGGGATGCCCTTAGCCTTGTGTGACTCAAAGACAGCGATGATGCCTGCAGAGAGGAGCCCGTCAGCACCAGGGCTGCGTCCTGCCCAGTCCACCCAGCCCAGGCAGCCCAGCACTGACCCACGAGGGCGATGAGCAGTGCCAGGCCGTGGAGCAGGGCGTGCAGTGCCTTGGTGGAGCGCTTGGCCTCGTGCCTGAACACCCGGTACACCAGGAGAGCTGCGCAGAGAGGGGACGTGAGCATCACACAAGAACCAGCCAGCATCGCCCAGGGATGCCCAGGCACACCTTCCCCGTGTCTTTTGTCACCGCTTTGTCCCCTTCATTCCCTGCCCGAGCGCAGCTCCAGGCTTTGGAGGCTGCAGCTGGGACAGGGCAGGTGTCCCCGGTCCTGCTCACCGTCACCTTGGAGGAACACCATTCCCAGCACCATGCAGAGGGGGTGGGCGTTGAACTGCAGGGGGCTGTGCCAGGCCACGCCGCCCCGGTAGCGACCCAGCCAGGCACCTGTGGTGGCCAGGAGTGTCAGGCCCAGCAGCTGCGACACGGCCACGTACGCCGAGAGCCCGCTGGGGCTGGTGGCCGGCGGGGCCCCATCCATGGCAGCCTGCAGGGACAGAGAGGACGGGGCAGCGAAGCCACAGTGGCCCCAAGCGGCAGCAGGTCCCGGCTGGCCGGACCTGCCGTGGGGTCCTGCTCCGAGCAGCGTCCGGCACCTGTGCTCCACCCTCACCTGCCACGGAGCCGGACGCTTCCTGGTCTCGCTTCCTCATCCACACCTGGAGGTGGCTCCCGGCCGCCACGGCACACCCACCCCCGTGCTCCTGCACCTCCTGCCTGCTCCTGGACTCCTTTCCAATCCTCCTGTCCTTGCCTGCCTGCTCTTGTCCTTCTTCCCAACCCTGCCATCCTGCTCCGGTCCTTTTTCCCAACCCTCCTGCCCCTGGCTATGCCCTGCCTGCCCCATTCCTCCTGCCCCAGCCCTCCAGCAACAACCGTCCCTCCATCCATACCCCTCCATCCTCGTCCTTCTGTGCCTGTCCCTACCTCCATCCTTTTCATCCCCATCCCTCCAACACTGCCCCCCCATCCCCATCCCTCCCACTCCATGCCCATCCCATGTCCCACCTTCACCCCCTCCCCACCCCACCCGCTCCCAGATCCCCACAACAACCCCCAAACCCTGAGAGGAAGGCAGGGCAGGGGCAAGCAAGGGACCCCCTCCATGATAAAAGCAATGTCCCTTGGGGATGTGGGGCTGAGTGAGCATCTGTGCTGGTGGGGGGCACAAACACAGGATGTCATCCAACCACAGCTACACCAGAGACCCTTCCCATGGCCCCCACAACTCACCTGCTTTGTGCTGGGTTATCCCTCAATGGATCAGAGCCACCTCCACCACTGTCACAGCCACCTCTCCTCTTCCCTGTCACCTGGAGCCAGCAGCTCCCAGTCCCCAGGTCCAACGTCCCCCCTGTGCACTGCCTCTGGGGAGGAAGAGCCCCCTGCCAGCTGTGGCAGACAGACCCACGGTGCTCTCAGGACTGGGGGAGTGTGGAGAGGGGGAATGCATTAAGACCATGCACACACTTTATTCCCAGCCACCTTTATTGGATCAGCCAGATAAGTGGGTTAAGGGAATTGGTTTATCCCATTAAGTTGCACTGCAAAGGCCGCCTGTGTCCAGCCTCACTGCCTGGGGCCATGGGGTGCTCTGTGGGACAGGCAGGGGGACCAGGCTGGGGGGGCACAACGAGAGGCACCAGCTCCCCCCTACCACAGCAGCCAGCCCCAAATTCTCATCACATCCAGGGGCTGCTGGCACTTCTGGGGGCTGCAGATGGGGACCCAGGTAGCCCTTCTCCTACCCTCTCACCAGATGCAAACATCTGGTCCTGCTGGCACCCACACAGGGCAAACAGAGTCCCCAACAGCCCTGAGGATGATGGAGGGACAGGGAATGAACACCCCCAGCCACAGGCCCTGGCAGCAGGACACAGGGTGTGCCTGTTGGGAGTGGGATTTTCTGCATTGCCCGTCAGCCACCACTGAGTGCTGGAAAAACTGGAGGTGATTGGACCCGGTCAGCAGGAGCTGCCTGTTCCCTTTCCAACCTCTGCACACCCAGGCACATCCCCAGTTCCCTCTTCCCAGGGCAAATCACGTGCTCCCTACTTTTGGTGGGGTGTTTTTGCTGTTTAATCTGGTTAACCCACGTGCCCTGGGCAGGGAGGATGCCCATCCCACAGCCCGGCAGCCCCTCACTGTGGCCTGGGACTCCCCAAAACGCCAAGGGGGGGTCTCAGGGACTCTCTGCTCTCGATGGGGGCTAAAGGCTCATGCAGGGGAGGGGATTCTCTCCAGTTCAGAGCTGAGGAGGGTCTGAGTGACGTATTGGGGGGGTGAGGCAGACAACCAGGCAGCTCCCCCATGTCCCCCAACCCTACCTGTGGTTGCCGTGTGGCGCTGCCTGTGCCAGGCCCAGCGGTGACAGTGTCTGAGCAGGGACAGGGCCACCGCGTTGGCACGGCAACGGAGCGATGACAAAGCGAGGGGGAGCTGCACCCCCAGCACCGCTGCAGAGGGAGGCTGCAGCTGCAGGCAGGAGGAGGCAGGGGGGCTGCCAAAGTGAGAGGGGGGCTCACCGCCACGTGGGCTCTGTGTATTCTGGGGACAGTCCCCAAGGAGGTGTCACCAACAGGGTGTGTGACACCCCCTACCCCCTGGCTGCTCCACCTGAGCCCCTGCACCCTGTGACACCCACCCCAAACAGGCCAGGATGCACCAGGGTCAGCCCAAGGACTGTCCCCTGCACAACCCCAAGGACTGTCCCCTACACAGGGGCTTTGTCACCATCTAATTTGTGTTTGGGCCTTGCACGGCTCTCTGGCTCATCCCTGCACCCTCCAGCAGCACTGGAGTGACACCCTGGGAACCAGCACCCCTCGGCCGGGCTGGTGGATCAGGCAATGGCAGAGGGGTGACAAGACCCCCCGATCTCCAACTGCCCCACCATGAGCCCTTCCAGCAGCGCCGGGCACATCCTGCACTCCCTCTGGAACATCCCTGAGGGAGAAAAAGCCTGGAGACAGGCTATGAGGGGAAATAAGGAGAGAAGGGGTGTCCCCAGCTCAGCTCTTCCTGGCCCCGGGGGTGCCGCGCTGGCGAGCAGCACCCCCGGACACCTCCACCCGCGCCTCCCTCCCCTCCTGTCCGTGTGTCCGTGTCCCTGCGTCTGTCCCTGCGTGTGGCACCACTAGATGTCACCAGGAGCCCGCGGCGCGCAGCGCCCTGGGGAGGGAGGGACCGCCCAGAGGATCTGGAGCATCCTTGGCCCTGGATCCCCCGCAGGAGGCAGAGAGGCCAGCACGGACCGCGTAGGAACCGCAGCAGCCTCAATGCTGGACCCCCAGAGGGACCCGGGGCAACCCCCAGAGCCAGAGCACCCTTGGGAACCAGCGCACTCTTACTCAGGCAGAGTTTGCAGCACCCTCTGCCCTGGACCACCCATGGGAGCTTGGAGAATCCTGGGACTTGGAGGGGCTGATGGGATCTGGGGCTCCCGTGGTGCAGAAGATCAGGTGTAACAGACTCTATCGGGGTGCAGGGCTGCCCCCCAGCCCTTCCCGGGTCTGCTCTCACCCACACAGAAACCCTGAGTAAAGGCACCTGAAGTCCCAGCTGAGACCCCCACCAACATCCCCATCCCCTCTCTCCCCCCAGCAGGGACTTGTGCTGTGGGACACAAATCCCAGGAGCTGGGGACCCACAACTGCCACCACTAGGGTATGATTCAGCAGAACTGGAACCCCAGAGACCTGACACAGCAACAGCAAAGTCCATTCCTGATGCAGCCCAGGGCAGAGTCCCAGAGCCACCACCCTGAGCAGAGGGAGGTGATATGGGGTACGAGATATGGGGTACGAGATATGGGCTATGGCGCCGCCAGAGGATTCACTGCCACCACCTGGCCTGCCCTGGGGCTTTATCACTGCCAGGAAAATGGTTTGCCTGTGTCATCTGCTAAAGCCATAAAAGCCACCATAATCTGAAAACCTTCAGCCATGGGGCTGTGCCCTGGCTGGGATGGGCTGGCCAAGGGGCTGGGCAGAGCAGAGGGAGGACTCACACCACGGCAGCCCAGCTGAGACTCTTGGAAAATCCACAAAGGGGATGAGATCTGGGGATTCATCTTTTAGGATGCTTGGCAAGACATAAAGCTTCGCCCTGATGAGAACAGCACTGTGTAACACAATACTAAACAGGTTTAGAAATGTTTATAAACATGTGGCCAGCTGAACTAGCTCAACTTCCAGCAGACAAGGAAAGAGAACAGTCCTTAAACCTTCAGAATTAAATGGAGGTGGACCTTGTCCCATCCTTTTAGCAGGAACAGGGGCAGTGTTTGCTGAGGGACCACGGCGACAGCCAATCCAGGAACACAAAAACCACTTCACTGCCGAGCTCCTCTTACCAGGAAGCAGCAGCCATTCGTAATGAGCTCTTTAATTAAAGGCATTGCCAGGGGCATAATGGCTTTATTAAATCTGCCTGAGCTTTCCCTGAGCTGGAGGTAATGAAATCCTGTGCTGGCTGTCCTGGCATGGACCTGCAGGTTGAGGGGATGCTTGGCACCTCTTGAGCTGCTCAGGGCTGCCTAAGGCCTCTCAGGGATGTTCAAGGCTGCTCAGGGACGCTTGGGGGATGTTCAGGGATGCTTAGAGGTGTTCAAGGCTGCTCAAAGCTGTGCTTGGGACTGCCATGGCTTCCTTTAGATCAGTGAGTTGAAGTGGCTCTGGAGATGCTGCTGCAGCTACCCAGCTATTGGCTGAGCCTGGAACCCAGTCCAGGTTTGTCCTGGGCTATCAAGAACCCAGGGATCAATAACAGCATCATCAACTGATAATTCATGGACAAACCAGCAGTTCTTGCCCAACTGCATCTCCCACCTTAGCGTGGGCATCTTCCCTCTCTCCACCACAGATTATTAAATTACCATTTTGCTGATCTAACTTCTTCTGGTTGGTTTCTTCCTTCTCCTTCCTGAATCAAATTTTTATTGCTAAGAAATGCTAATTTGCAAGATTTCTCCCCAGGTAATTGCAATTCAAGAGCCCAGCTGCCTCGGAGAAGCCAAGGTGCTGCCTGAAACAACCTCAGCTGCTGCTGTTCCATGTGAAACCCCAAACCTGGGGCTAAATTAACCATTTTTTACTAAATATTAGAGAAAAAATAACAGTCATGTCGTAAGGTTCATTGGCTGCCAAGAGGGTGGCTGAGGGGTGGCTTGGGATTAAGCACACATCAAAAGGGTTGATCTCTGATTCCCTGGGATGCCATGAAGGATGAAAAACAGGTAATTCCCAGCTGGGACAAAGCTTCCTCAAGAACCTGGATCCTTCCCAGGCTGCAAATCAGCTGGAAAAGACTCCAGCTCTCCTCCTGGCAGCAATTAAACCACCCTGTCCTCCACGCCAGGAACACAACTTATCTGCGTGGGGTGGGCGATACAATCAGCCCAGCGCAGCCCTGCAAACACTTCATCTCCTTCAGAAGAGGCTAAGGCACATTTATGGGGAATTTTTAATAGCAGCTTGGATAAACAGCGGCGATAACCCATGCAGGGCTCCCAGAGGATGATTAATGCTCCCGGAACAGTCACGCTCGCTCGCCTCAGGGCTGGGATTGTTTTCATTTATTAAAAAGGGGGGGGAAAGGAAGGGAATAATGGACTTTGCCATGTTTTATTGGGTTGATGGGTGCAGAGGGAACACGTTGGCCTCTTTGCTTACCCTGTATCATGCCCAGCTCTGGCTGAGTGGCAAAGATGGGGGATGGAGTGATGAAGGATGAGGGATGAAGGGCAAAGAATGAAGGATGAGAGATGAAAGATGAGAAATTGAGGTGGAGGGAGGAGAGATGAAGGAGGACAGATGAAGGATGAAGAACTAGCAATGATTTCTGGCCAGGTTTTTACTTCTTGCCCTGTGACATTCCTGACTGTGTGCCTGGTGCTGTGCACATATCCTGCACTGTGGCTGGGGGCTCCCCAGGGGCTGGACAATTAACATCTTACATTTATTTAAGACCCTTCCAAAACTTGGGAATAATTTAGGAGCCCTGAGCCCACCAGTGCCTTCAGCCCTCTGCGTATTCAGGGCCTTGCAGTGTCACAGCAGGGCTCTCTTTGCAATGGGCACAGCCCTGGGCTGCTGGCACTGCTCCCAGTCTGGGAATGAGGCTGAGGAGATCTGATGGTGAAAAACACACGTCCATCCCTTTCCCCCTCACCTCCAGCCTCACCGAGCTGGCCAGCTGGGGAAAACACATGGTCACTCTCAGGCTGCCCCGTGCAGCCAGCCCAGATCACATGCATCCCCACACCTGCCCCAGGTCCAGTCTTTGCAGGACAATAAACCCTTGTCCTAGGGCAGGTATGTGCTAGAAAGAGTTTTTATGGGGCGGGGTGGAAATTGTGACGATAAGGAGTTTTCTGCTGCCTTCCACTTAGTGTGCACTTCCAGTGATAAAGCAACTTTTGCTGTTGTGGGGCCAGGGTGAGCTCCCCCACAGCCCATTGCTCCCCTTCCCCACTCAGAGGGGACACACCAGGCTTTCAACACACCTTAAATCCAGGGAAAAGCTGGAAACAGCCTCTCAGTGCTGCCAAAACTGCTCAGCAGAGACTTTCTGCAAGCAGAGAGCAGGAGCAAGGACTTCTGTGTCCCTCTTGCCATTACAGTCCCCAAATCCAGGTGACATTGAGGGGCTCCACCAGCCTCAACACTTCTGGAACCACTGAAAAATTTTAGCAATCAGAGGTCTGAAATACATGGTAAAAACCTGATTGCTTGGGGCGTTTCCTTTGTTTTTTTGGAAGGATGAGGGGAAAAAAGCTGTTTGTTTAGATGAAAAATTTGGACTGGAGGGGTGATTTTTCCCCCTCTCCCTCATGACAGCATCACCACAGCTGGGAAAGCAGCTTAGTGAATTATACACTATGATAATTGATTGAATTTGTCAGTAAATAAAGCAGCAGCCTTTAAACTCGGGGTCTGGAGAGGGAGGAAGACTTCTCAATGCAGAGGTTTGTACCAACAGGTGCAGGAATCGTCATGCCCATGAAGCCACAGCCACCAGGAAAAATGACACACACGGCTGCACTCTGGACTAAAAGAGCCCTTTTTGGGTTTAAATAAGGAAGGAATGATTTTTTCTGCAAAAGGGAATCCCTTCTCTCACCTCCAGAAGCTGCTTGGTTCTTTAGAGAGATGGATCAGACAGAAGTTATGAAGAAAACTTAAACGCTTTTAGAAATGGTGGGACGGAGAAGCCAAAAATGTGGTTTATAATAAAAGAAGGGGAAAATAAGCTTGAGCATCCACAGCTATAGGTCTTAGGGCTGGGATATACCCACATAAATCACCAAATCTTCCCAGCCAGCACCAGGACCATCCCCAAATTCCTGCTCCTTTGCTCCACCACACCTGCTCACCGTCTTCCATCACTCCACCATCATGAACACCTTGCAGCTCCCCTAAGAAACATTTACTGTCAAAACTCCTTATTTCTTTCTTTTGGGAATTCTGGGCTACACCAGTGGGTGCCCCTTCCAGCACTGCTAACAGGGAGATTTTACGGGCAGGGAGATTTTGCAGGCAGCCAAGGAACTGACCCAAAATGCTGAGAGCAAGTCATGCTCCTTCATGTGTGAGGCACCGCGGCGGTGTCACCACCGATGCGCTGCGGTGACAGTCCGGCCATGGCACACGTGTCCCCTCACACGTGCCCCAGGGAGGGGGAGGACAAAGTCTCCACGGAGTGATGATGGCGATGCAAACCGATGGGAAGCATCCTCTGGCCCGGGGCAGCTGCCGGGGACATCACGTCTCGCCCGGCGTCCCCCAACCCACGTCCCCGAGAGCGGCTCCGCATCCGTCTCCGTGGCAACGCATTTTTCACATTCCTCAGTATCTCCTGCCCCTCTGGTCTGTGGTGCTGGCAGCGCCGGGTACCCTGCAGGCTGGGAGCAGATGGATGGATGTCCATCACCCACCCCAGCACCCCCCAGAGGAGCGGGGAGAGCAGGGACTGGTCCTGCTGCTCCACAGGATGCCCACAGGTGACTCTGAACCTGTCCTTGGAGGCTGCTGGAGCACAGAACAGATTTGGGGCAGCACAGAGGTAGCAATGAGCATCTGACAGCTTGCAGGCATCTCAGCTGCCTTCCTGGACCAACAGCCACATAACCTGCCACTGCTCTCCTTTATGTGGGATATTTTTCTGCCTGATGCAGCTGGAGTTTTAGAAGATAGGATGACAGAGAGCCATGGGCATTCTTGGAGATGCAGCCTTCGAGAGGAACTTCTTCTCCTGCACAAAGCCCAGCAGCAGCAACCCGTCTTGCACCAACCTTGGAAGACACTTTTGTGTAAAAGGATGGAGCTCTACCCTTCTGCAGGATCCTCCCCCGGCCACATCAGCCTTGGAAAAGGCCTCAAATGCTGGGATTTCTGGGTACCAGTGACATTGCACAGACTGTTTCAGCCTCGCTGCTCTCCTGAAACTCCCACTGGTGCCAGAGGCTGCACCAGGGCCCGGAGCTGGGAAAAAACCCCTCCCTGGCTCAGCTGGGAACGGAGACTGGAGGGGGGCAGGAAATCTCCATTCACTGGCCCTTGGTCTCCAGCCAAATTGGACCCAAACCAACCATTTTTTTTCCAACTTCCCAGTAAACTGGACTTTCCAGAGAACTGTGGCTGGTGGGGAAAGGGGTCATTAAGGGGGGCTGGAGGCAGATGCTGACTTTGCCTCCAGCTCTATGATGTCCAAGCTCGCAGGTGGTGCCGGTGCACGACCACCACGGGGATTCCCCCACAGGTTTAGGGTCAGGGGGGTGAAAGGTTTTCAACGTGCCCACATCAGCCTGTGCAGGTAGAGGTTGCTAGAACAGGGTATGAAGTTGGGATTTTTGGAGTGAGGTTTAATAGACATCAGAGGTTGCAGTTTTTTAAGTTTTTTGGGGGTTTTTTTGTTGGTTTTTTTTTTTTTTTTTTTTTTTGGAAATGGCTGTGCACACCCCATGGGTTCCCCAGTGCTGACAGGAGGACTTGTCCTTTTTGAGTGGCCACACTGTCCCCACGGAGTCACCCCATTGACTCATTCCAAGGGGCTGTGATGGTGTCCAGCTGCTCTGCAGCTCTCAGCAGGGACAAAAGGTCAAGGGATTTCCCTCTGTTCCCCTCCAAAGATGCTCTCTCTTGGCAGGTGTTCCCAGTGTGCCTATGGGGTGGTTGCTCCAACGAGGAGTAATGAGGTCAGCCCAGGGCCTAAGTTCAGCCCAGGCACCATTCCCAGGGCTGAGGCCAGGCCCTGGGGAAAACGGATTTATTTGATTAAACAGAAAACAAAGCAAAGGAATTATCGAGCCCACCAACACGGGTCTGGTTTTCATTTTGAAGGAACTTTTTGTCATCAACGTAATTCTTCCAAGTCCAAAACACTTGTTGTGATGTGATGTGATTTCCTTCACATCCAGGAGAAATACTCCGTTTCTTTGAAAAATGAGGTTGTGCCGGGAAGGGTGTCACTTTGGCAGGAAGCTGCAGGAAGCTTCCCTCCTGCGCTCGCCCTTGTGGCTCACCGCAGGTGGCCGGGGTGTTGCCGAGGGGCGCCTGTCCCGTGATGCCGGGCGTGGGGAGATGCTGAGCTGGACCCCCTGGCGCCAAGTCGGGAGGGGACTGGAACCCTGCAGGGATGGAGCTGCATCTCACCCACCCCATCCACCCTAGCCGTTTTCCTTTCTCTTTTTTCTGCCTTTCCCTTCTCCTCCATCTCCTTCCTTCCCTCCTGTCCCAGCCCCTTCCCCTTCCCTCCCGGCAGTGCCCGCAGCCAAAAGGACTTTGCACCCCGAGGCACCGCTCGCTCCCCGCTCCTTCCCGCAAGCCTTGGAGCCGCCGAAGGCAGAACAGAATACTCCGGTCTTATCTGCGAGGGGAGGCAGGCTCGGTGGGCAGGGTTTGCGCGAAAGCTGCTGGTTTATAAGCAGCCGGCAGCGGAGGCAAAGCCGTCTCGGAAGGCACCGAACGGGGCCCCCTCCGTGCAGCGCTCCCGCCGCGATGCCCGCGGCGCTGGGGCTGCTGCTCTGGCTGAGCCTGGCAGGTGCCCTTCCGTCCGACCTCCAGCCCCCCCAGCACGACCCCAGCGAGGAAGGGGCCGCCCGCTTCGCCAGAGACTACAACAAAACGGCCGAGCTCGTCCTCTTCAAGAGCGTCTCTGCCAGCTGGAATTACAACACCAACCTGACGGCCGAAAATGCTGCTGTGCAGGTGGGTGGCAAAACGGGGGCGATGCCACCACGGGGAGTGTCCCCAGCGCGGGGGACTGGGGGGTGGTGGGTCACGGTGGAGACTCTTGGTGTGGTTCCCTTCCTCCCTGCGGGTTTCTGTCTCAGCACCTCGGGGCTAGGTGTTGTAGTCCAGGAGCCTCAGGGGTTTGCCCCAAATTGGTTTTCAGAGACACTCTGCCTCAGAAGGACAGCTGTGGTCCGAGAGCAGAGTCAAGGTTATTTTTAGAGGTGATTCCCTCTTCCCAGAACCGAGCCAGGTGTCAGTTGTCCCTATCCCTGCCTGGTGCCACCACATCCCAGCACTGAGGGTTTTAGTTTGGGGCAGACAGCAGGAGCCCAAAGTGCACAAGCAGCATCGGGGCTGAGGCTGCCACCTCTTGTCCCTGCGTCCCCAGCCCGTGGGGACAAAGCGGTGGGAAAGCGCTCCAGGCTATAGGGGATTAGACATCAGCCCAGGTACACGCGGGAAGAGCCTCTGCAGAGAGCAACGCTGTGTGCATCCCACAGGCGTGTGTGTTTTCCCAGGGGTGTCTGAGTTGTATTTAGTGGGGCAGGGAGCTGCAGCAACCCCCGGTCTGCTCTCGGTTGGGTGAGCTGCAGCACAGCCCAGGCCAGGGGATGGGCCAGGGGATGGAAGTGCCTGGGGACGCTGCCGTGCTTTCCCCGGCCCCAGCCGTGCCCGGAGAGCTGTCGGTGGCCCCAGCACGGGGTCACAGACATGTCACTGCATGCAGCTCGGGGCACATTCCAGGCGCACACGGGGCAGTGCAGCCCGTAGGTGACGCCGGTGTGCTCAGCGATCCCAGGGTCACACAGGAGCTGCCACACAGAGCCCTGAACCCTCCAGATCCCGTGGGGATGGGAGCACAGTGTGCCCTGTGCAGGAAGGAAATGCATCTTCCTGCGTAGGGGAAAGATCACTGCCAGGTCTGGCCACTGCCAATTTGGCAGGACGCTCAAGAGGGCCCAGGTGCCCCTTCAGCCTATTTTTTTGTCAAGCAGATGTGATGTCTGGGCAGGCACCCAGCTCTAGCTGCAGATGTGGTGGGGCTGGGGATCTTGGGGCAGAGCAGGAACATCCCAGCTATACTGAGTCCAAAATAAGGGCCAGGAGAGCACCTTGCATGGATTTCTCAAAAAGTGTTTTTCCAGACCAGCTTTCCCCTTCTTTATGTGCTATTAAATGTGTGGGGATCATGTCCAGGAGCTCCCTGCAATGTCAAGGCTCCTAAATCAGCCCAGGCAGAGGAGGGGATCTGAACCCCTGAGATCAGTCCATGATGGGGCAGCAGGGAGGTGTGGAAGGATGGGGAGTCACCAACTGCCAAAGGAATTACAGCTGGCCAGCAGGACCCAAAAAGCTGGATTTGGGGGATCTGGGAGAGCATTGGGCCAGGCAAACCCCATCCATCCATAAAACAGGAGGGGCTGAGTCAGGCCATCAGGGCATGGGCAGCTCCAGGGCCTGCCACAAAAGGGGACCCTGTGACCAAGGGACATGAGAGGCAGGAGGTCAAAGGCAGGGGCAGGGATGGACAGAGGGATGCTGGACAGACAGATAGATGCACCATCTTTTGCAAGCTGGGATTCTGGGCACCAGGATGGCAACAGATCATGGGGGCTGCTCGTGTCTGGGTGCAAAAACTGCTGCAGATGCCTGGGCTGAGACAGTCCCAGTGTCCTGAGCTGCATCCTGAGTCTCCACTGTGCACCCACAGGCAGGCAGGGACTGGGGTGGAGGCTTTGAGGCTGTGGGTGTCAAAGGGCTTCTGAGCCCCCCATGGGGGCACCCCCTCCAGAGAGGGATCCCAGATGTGGGGGTGAAGGGCCAGGACTGGTGGGCATGGCCATGGCAAGGGGGTCTCAGGCAGCCCCGCTGGCCTCAACTCACTCCACTAGAGCTGTCAGGAGAGTTTAGGGTGCAATTTGCCTGAGCAAACACAGGTTCAAGGAGAAGACAAAACACAGCAGAACTCTGCTTCCTCCAGCTCCTCCAGCTCTGCACAGGGTCTGGGAAGGGGTGAAGGCATCTCCTTCAGAGCAGTGATGCAAGAGCAGGGTGTCTGTGGGGCTGGCACGTCCTGGTATGCTGAGGGATTGGGGCCAGTGATGCTGTGGGCACTGGGATGTCCAAGGGAAGTGGTGGGAGTGCTCTGGCACTTTTGGCATCCCCCCCCGTGTCCCACAGCTGCGTGGGTGTCTCTGCCCTGGGTGGCCTCCAACTCTGCCACACCACTACTCCCTTCCTTCCCTGCTGCCTGCTGAGGGAATGTGAAGATTAAAATAAACCAGGCGTGTTGGATCCAGGCTAAAAATGCCACAAGTCACAGCTAATGAGCTCCATAAATCACACCAGGATGGCACATGGACACTGCCCAGGCACTCTGCACCATCTCACTCCACCTGCACTGGGCCAGGACACTCTTAAAAGATCAGAGCTTCCTGAAAATAACAGCTGACACTGATCAGGCTGGGCTACAACCATCTGCAATGCACCCCATCCCAAAACTGCTGCCACAGCTCCAGCTGCCTAAATAACATCCCACAGTGCCAGCAGCTTACTGCCAAGCCATGGCCCAGGAAAGGAGATCAGGGCTGGCAGGACTTGGAGCACAGTGAGACACCCAAAATTGGGGCCTCAGAGCAAATGGGTGAACCCCAGATGTGGCATTTACAGGTCACAGGGTGCAAACAGCCAACTGAGAAATATATAGAAATTGAAGTGTATGGACATAGTGAGGACATACAGGAAGGAGAAAGGTAAATGTGGCACCTTTATAGTTATCTTTTGGGCTTCTGTGAAAGTGAAAACCAGCAGGAATAGAAATAAAATTAATCCAGACCTCAGAGCTCCTTAGAAAACCAGGGTTCAGCAGATGTCAAAGCCAGCCTGGAGCACCCAGACACTCTGACCCCGTGGCTCAGACACCCAATCCCAGCACTCCCATCTCATATGAGGCACTGGAGCTCCCTCCAAAACACCCTCACAGGCCACCCTAGTGGGGGCTCATGGCTCCACAGGAGAGCAGGGGCTGCAGACACTGCTGTGCCAGGTGGAAGCTGCTGTCTCTATCCATGGGTGCCATGGGCTGGGGACATCCCTGCCTGTCACCCCATGTCCTGTCACCTCTGACTCCCACAGTACCTCCTGACCTTGCCCCTGGCCCCCAAACCATTGCCTGGGTGGTGACACAGCCCAGGGTTGGTCCTGAGCCCCCATGCCCCCTCTCACCATGCAGGTACAGGCATCACTGGAGGAGCAGAACTTCACAGAGCTATGGGGGAAAAAAGCCAAGGAACTCTATGGTGACAAGTGGAATGACTTCAGTGACCCCCAGCTGAGGAAAATCATTGGATCCATCCAGACCTTGGGACCCTCCAATCTACCCCTGGATATGAGAGAAAGGGTAAGTGAGATGGTGGAGAAGCCCTGGGCATGGCTGAGGTGCTGTGAAATGCTTTAGAGGGATTTTCCACAAGCATACAGACTCTGCTGCTGACCTGCTGCATTTTTGAGGGTGTCACTGGCCTTTACAAAGTGATTGAGGAGGAGATGGGGTGCTGTCTTCAGGGGATGTGGGGTACCTGTTAGCCAGTCCTAACCTTATCTTGGAGCTATCCCAGCAGGAACTGGAGATTTCCTGCTTACATGGAGCAGTCTTGGGCATCACCAGGAGTGTAGCCAGGTTGTGCCCATGGCTGGAGCCAGCTGTTCAACCCCTCTGGGCTCATCACCAGATGCAGTCCACTGAAAAGATGCAGCCAGCCAGCTCCTGAGCCTCACATAAGATAAGGAATGCTGTGCTTTGATGACACAGTTCCCTGCTAGGGACATCAGGACATCCTGAGCCTTCCCCACCACAGTCCTGAACTTTCAGAGCGGTTCACCTGAATTTTGATTTCCAGGCATGAAAATATTGCCCAGGCTGGGGCTGGCAGCCACTCTGCTCTAGATGAGCACAGGGACAGCCCCTTCCATCCTGACCCACAGCTCCCTGAGAGCCATTCCCAGCAAAACCCTGGCAAAGCCTAGTGATGCAATCCCTTCCGGAGAGCTGTCGGCCCCGGTTCCTTCCAGGAAACCCATCCCTGCCTTCTCCCAAATAACAGAGAGCATCATGTCTCCTCCCTGCTCATCAGTCATGTCTTGCCCAGCTCTATCCCACAGCCACCATTGTCCCCATCTCCATCCCCTCTGCACAGCTGGAGCAGAGGAATGGGAGTGGAGAGAGGGACAGAGCAGAGGAATTTCCTTCCCTGGGAATGGGTTTCCTAGGAATGTTCCAGGAAACCTCCTGTTGCTATTGTTTGCTGTAATTGAAGTTCACAGAAATAAATCCCCCTCGTCCTCCTGCTTTTCTTCTCCTATTTTTTTTAACCCATTTAGATAAACAGCCTGTGCTGTGGCCCTGCTGACAAACAGCTTTATAAACAGCCCCTCTCCAGAGCATGGCTGTGCAGGGATTGTCTGTCCCAAAGAACCTCCCTGCTCCCACCTTGCCAAAACCCCGAGTGATAACACACTTATCTCACCAAAGCCTCGCTCTATAAACACACCAATCCTTCCCCACATCCATCTGGACACACACTCCAGAGGTGGAAAGCCTGTAGATCCCTCCTGAAGGGTTGTTCCTTGTCCCCTTGCTGCCACAACATCATTTCCTTTCCTACAGTACAACACCATCCTGAGCGACATGGACAAAATCTACTCCACGGCCAAGGTGTGCCTGCCCAATGGCACCTGCTGGGACCTGGAGCCAGGTATGGTCCCTGTCCCCTTGATCCTGCCAGCTGCTGAGCACCCCACAGCCATGACTTTGTCCTGGTCCCCACATTTTAGTGGGTTGGGGTTGGCACGTGCCACTCACGTTGATCAGGATTGTCCCAGTGTGAGGATGGGCATGGGTCTGGCGTGGTGGTGGTGGCACCTCTGCAGAGCTGTGGCATACGCCTCCCTCTCCAGCCACTTCCTTATGTTCCACTTGTCCCCTTTGTCCCAGACCTCTCGGACATCATGGCCACCTCCCGCAGCTACAAGAAGCTCCTGTATGCCTGGGAGGGGTGGCACAACGCCGCGGGGAACCCCCTGCGCCCCAAGTACGAGGAGTTTGTGAACCTGAGCAACGCTGCCTATTCGATGGATGGTACAAACCCTGGGGATCCCCAGCCAGGGGGTGGTCAGGGGCCTGGGGTGGAAATCAGGACTGGGATATTGGGATGTCCTACTGCTCTCCCCACCCCACATGCAGCCAGGCATCCAACTTCTATTTCCCAAGCAGCAGCACTTTGGGGAAGGGGGAAAAATCCTGCTGCTAATCCCTGGTCCCACATTTTGGGGATGGGTAGTGGGGGCAGCCTTCGGGGTCTGGAGATGGAGGATTTCCCTGTATCCCTGGTAGGATTCAATGACACAGGCAGCTACTGGCGCTCCTGGTATGACTCAGACTCCTTTGAGAAGGACCTGGAGCGCATCTACAGCCAGCTGGAGCCACTCTACCTCAACCTGCACGCCTTCGTCCGGAGGAAGCTGTACGAGCGCTACGGGCCCAAATACGTCAACCTGAGGGGTCCCATCCCTGCTCATCTCCTGGGTAAGAGATAAGACTCCCCCAGCCTCTGCCCAGGGGTGCGGTGGTGTCACAGGGGCACACGCAAGGCCAGAGAGGTCCCAGTTATCACTGTGTTTCTCTTCTGGCCTGCCGCCAGCTCTACTCCAGCTGTTTTCTCTTCTCAGGGAACATGTGGGCTCAGCAGTGGAACAACATCTATGACCTGATGATCCCCTACCCTGAGAAGCCAAACCTTGATGTCACGAGCACCATGGTGCAGCAGGTGATGGACTGAGGGACACACTGGGGGGACCAGGGAGAAAAAGCAGGAGGTGTTGCCAAGGCTGGCCCATGACATTGACTCTGTGGTAGTCATTTCTCATACAGCACAGAATCCATGTCTGGGAGGAGAAGGGACAAAAAATGATCTTACTCCATCTCTGGCAATGGCCAAAGAGGCAGCAGGTGGACAAAAGTGGGCAGTGCTCTGGGTCTGCTGCCAGTCCCAAGGCTGGGGGCTGCATTGCTGCCCTCACACCATCGCACAGCTCCAGGCACTCCTTGGGTATCAGTCCTGCTCCCTTCTCCTGCCCCTGCTGAGCTCCAGCACCATTGCTTGGTGCTTTTTAGGGATGTTCACACCAGTTCTGGAGATAGCCCTCCCAGCACAGACAGAGGGGCAGGATCTCAGTCCCTGGGAGCAACTCACCTGCTTCCCACAATCCTGGGGGAGCTTTGGAGGCAACGCCCAGGGCACCGGCAGC
Organism: Cettia cetti; assembly: GCA_013401135.1. Classification (NCBI taxonomy): domain Eukaryota; kingdom Metazoa; phylum Chordata; class Aves; order Passeriformes; family Sylviidae; genus Cettia; species Cettia cetti. Next base: position 217,684 of record VZUI01053830.1, read on the forward strand.
CTCTTCCTCAGCCATAACCCCACTGCCTACTGCCCACCAGGGCTGGAATGCCACCCACATGTTCCGGGTCTCAGAGGAATTCTTCACCTCCCTGGGGCTTCTGGAGATGCCCACTGAATTCTGGGAGAAGTCCATGCTGGAGAAGCCGACAGATGGGCGGGAGGTGGTGTGCCATGCCTCGGCCTGGGACTTCTACAACCGCAAGGACTTCAGGTCTGTGGGGACGTGCAGGGACCCAGGGCTACAGGGCAAGACCCCCCTCTATCCCCCTCGGTGATCGTCCTTTTGGGTTCCTTGGTGATCATACTTTTGTGTACCTTGGTGATCATCCTTTTGGATACCTTGGTGATCGTCCTTTTGGGTACCTTGGTGATCGTCCTTTTGTGTACCTTGGTGATCATCCTTTTGGGTTCCTTGGTGATCATCCTTTTGGGTACCTTGGTGATCAACCTTTTGGGTTCCTTGGTGATCATCCTTTTGTGTACCTTGGTGATCATCCTTTTGGGTACCTTGGTGATCGTCCTTTTGTGTACCTTGGTGATCATCCTTTTGTGTACCTTGGTGATCATCCTTTTGGATGCCTTGGTGATCATCCTTTTGGGTACCTCACCCAGGCACTCTCTGAGGCGAGGTCTGGAGTGACAATGCTGCCCTGCCTTCCCCTCCACTTTCCCTTACCCTGTGGGGTGTTGCCACCCTCTCTGGGAATCCTTCCCACCGAGGGGGTGCACAGGCAGCCAGAGTCCCTCGCTCAGCTCAGGTAATGCTGTTTTCACACGGCAGGATCAAGCAGTGCACGACGGTGACCATGGAGCAGCTGTTCACGGTGCACCATGAGATGGGACACATCCAGTACTACCTGCAGTACAAGGACCAGCCCGTGTCCTTCCGCAGTGGGGCCAACCCTGGCTTTCACGAGGCCATCGGTGATGTCCTGTCCCTCTCTGTCTCCACCCCCAGCCACCTCAAGAAAATCGGTCTCCTCAGCAGTGCATCTGAGGATGAAGGTATGGCAGCCACCCTGGGAGATCACAGGATCACAGAATTTTCCAGGTTGGAAGAGACCTTCAAGATCATTGAGTCCAACACATGCCCTAACACCTCAACTAGACCATGGCACCAAGTGCCACATCCAGTCTTTTTTTAAACACATCCAGGGATGGTGACTCTACCACTTCCCCAGGCAGGCCATTCCAGTACTTCATCACTCTTTCCGTGAAAAACTTTTTTCTAATATCCAACCTATATTTCCCTTGATGCAGCTTGAGACTGTGTCCTCTCGTTCTGTCCGTTGTTGCCCAGAAAAAGAGACCAACCCCCACCTGGCCACAACCCCCCTTCAGGAAGTTGTAGAGAGTGATAAGGTCACCTCTGAGTGATGGGTGTCCTGGAGGGCTCTGGCACCGCCCATGGTAGTGGGAAGGTTTTGAGACATGCCAGGGTGGGTTGCAGTCTGGAAATACAGCCCAGAGCTGCCACAACCCCTTCTCATCTCCAGGGGTCCAAGCACAAGCCCCTCTTGTCTCCGTGGGTCCAAGTAGAGCCCTTCTTGGCTCCATCCTCTTCACCCCTGAGGCAGGAGAGATGCTTGTCTGTGCTATTCCCTTCACCAACACAGAGCCCGAACTGAAAAACAACATTTTTGTGCTTGATTGGCTTTGACCTTTCCAGCATTCCTCCCTCCCTCCCTCGACAAGAAGCAGCCACCACTGGAGCTCCCGGTGTGGCTCTGTGGAGGTGGCACCCAGCTCTGACACGCACAGTCACGAGGGCACTCAGCAGGTGACATGTCCGGCTGCCAGCCAGCATGGCAGGGCAGGAATTGTCACTGCAGGCACTGCCCAGCTTGTGAAGAGCCTCATCCTCCCACCCGACATCCCTCAGCCCACACATCAAAGCAGATGGCGGCAAAGGAAATTGAGCACTCGCAGAGCTGCCCCAGGCGGCTGCTTGGCGGAGGAGGGACAGTCCTGGGATCCTCCTGCCGTGTCATTAAATACGTTTTATGACAAGAAAAACATCACAGCAGCCAAGAGCATTGGGCCAGTGCTGCATAAACACAACGAAGCAGATGGTCTCTGCCTCAAGCCATTGTTACCTGACTTGCCAGCCCTTGGCAGCCAGGCCACCACAGTGATGGCAGACAGTAGCCCGTCAGGGCAGTGCTGCCAACCCCTCTCTGACCCCACAGCTTCAGCTGGGTCTCCAGCAGGTCTTTCTCCAAACTTCCTTCCCTGGGTTTCCTTGAGGGGAAAAAGAGATGTCACCATCCCCTGCACTCCTCGTGATACAGTGGTGACTGTCCTAGAGTTGACTCTGGTTCTGAGTCTAAACCATCAGAACCTTTGCAGTGCTGTGACTGCAGATCAAACTCCCCCAAACCCCCTCACCTTAAGGCCCCAGGAAGAGCTGCACTCACCAAAGACCTTTTAACCCTGAGAGCTGGGCTAAGGGCAAGGGGACACCACACTTGTCTCTATTATTGTCCCCACTCAGTAAAAGTCACATATTGCCCCAGGTAGAAACTGTATCTACAGAAGCATCCTGCATCCTACACAGCCTTCTCTAGGAGCAAGGTTACGTGTTGAAATGCTATCCCCATTTCTCATCCAGATCTGCCCACCCTCTTGGCCCACTAAAATTCTGGTGCCTCCAGAATTTTAGTGGTGTCTATGCAGATTCTTTCCCAGCCTGGTTCAGTCTCTGTTTCATGCAGAGAGTGATATCAACTACCTGCTGAAGATGGCCCTGGAGAAGATTGCCTTCCTGCCCTTTGGCTACCTCATCGACCAGTGGCGCTGGAACGTGTTCAGTGGCCACACGCCTCCAAGCCGTTACAACGAGGACTGGTGGCATCTGAGGTAGGGGACAGTCACCAGGGGTGATGGGGGTGTGGAAGCTGGGGGTGTGCAAGGAAGGGAGGCAGGAAAGAGGAAAGGAAATAAAAAGCGTAAAAGTAGCCATGGAGATGGTGGGAGAACAATGGATAGATGGGTGGGTAGGATGGATGGATGGATGGATGGATGGATGGATGGATGGATGGATGGATGGATGGATGGATGGATGGATGGATGGAT